>JANDKJ010000525.1:0-115053 GCA_028551335.1 Armillaria sp. CMW 4456 | reverse complement strand
TAATGTCCACTGAGTACGAAGAATATCAAGAAAAAAAATCAATTCACCAATCGAGTCCTTCTCCAACATACTGCACGACTCATGGCAATCAGATAAGATTGCTGGGATGCTGTAGCCGTTTAGCAGAAACTTGGAGGGAAAGCGGATGGGCGTATATGCCAAGGAGGGAGCGGGAGGGTGGTGGTCAGCGTCGACGTTGCTAGCTTCCACACAGGGTCCGTGCGCGCAATGGCACACATGGACGACCAACGCCAAGCCCGTTGTCGAACGAATACGCCATGTCCGTGTGGGTATGCGGGGTGTCGGGCATGAGAGACAAGCGGCCGAAGTAAGAAACGGCCAGCGCTCGGGAGTACGGATGCGCGGATGAATAAGGGTACTAATGAAAGCTTGAGCGTCCAAGAGGAGACAAGTCAGACGCGATATTTGCGTCTGTATGGCGAGCCCCCTGGTCCGAACAGTTTCTCCAAGCCGCCCTCACGCTGCTGGTTCCCCTCATGTCGACTCAAACGAGAGTAATGCGCTGCCACAGCTTCTGTGATAACAAGCCGCATCGGGAGTTTCCTTTCGAGTCGTGACGCGCCCAGACTATCGCGGAAATTTTCTACATGACGGCCACGCTTTTTGCATACAAAGGACTTCCATTCTGGACCGCATCTTCCCAATTTTCAAAGCATGGGAGCCTCATCGAGTTATGGTAGTGGATGTCGATGCGACGAGGTGCGCCTTCAGGCATATAAGAAGCGATTCAATGCCAACTTATTGACTGCTACAGATCGAGTCTAGTGGAGAAGATGACTTGCATACATTACCATGGCGCACAAACCCTGCAAGCTCTCCACATTCGTCTCTTCCATGGGCATAAATTGCTCCTCTCCTCTCACACCGGGGATAATCGTTCCCTCCGACTCATACTGGCTCCAGAACATTGAGCATCAAGGTGCATCTGCTTCCAAGTCCCCTGCAGGCCTGTTTAGACATCGACCATTCCGCTGTTATCAGAGGTGTCTTCAGAAAATTCTGGATAGGTGACGTTATCGAAACTTTCGTGCAGTACCGCGATTGGCAGTCGTAATCGATGCGGTGAAGGAACTTTCTCTGCTTCGACGTACGTGTTTTTCAACAAGATAAATCATCTGCCGAATCTAACTGCACCACAGAATCACACCCGCCATCGTGTACTTTCCGCAAGGGTACGTGTTGGTAATCTCACTGCTTTGGCCGATTGTGACACTCACTTTGTAGTTTCCAGCCCGATCGTTGCTTACTACCACACGGTCTGAGACGCCAAACATCTGCCAACCCTCCTTGAGCCACCCTCTTTCTCATGATTAGTCGTCACCGGTACGCGTCAAGCTCTATTCTTATATCAATTTTTGACTATGTACTAATGCTACATCACTACTCCAGATGCGGACCCTTACCTGTCTGGAGTTGGCGGGTTCTCATTGGTATACGGACCAGAACAACATGTGCGTGATCGGTCTCTTGCATGATATCCTGGTTGTATCTGAAAGACCTTCGTTTTGTAGCCTCCAGCCTGTTGCAAAGCTTATCATTGACATTTCTCAGCAATTCTGCGTACCAGTCTTCGTAGTTCGGTATAAAGAATTTCCTAGGATCCCTGCACGAGTACAGGTACCGGTATCCATTGGCGGGTGGCCAAAGTCACCGGTCTGGCAAATGATTCATTTCATATTTTCTCCCCGCGTCCTCGGGGTCAAGGATGTCATTCGGATTTGTAGATACGGACACAAATCACTTTACAAAATGTACACTCCAATAATCCATAATACACATCATCTCATTTCATCAGTTCCTATCCAATCCACCCATCATGCTGAAAACCGGTCCACATTGACCCAACTATCCCGCCTACACGCGCGTATCATGAGTACCATTCATCACACACGCAAGATAACCTCTCTCGCACTCACTTTTCCACCTTTCCGATGACCAACTTGACAGTCTTCACCTCAAAGCGATGGAACTCCAGCGTGATCGATCCTCCGCCTCCGCCCTTCGGAGAATCCCTCTCTGAAACCGAAACCGTAAGCTCCGTCGCATCGAGGTCGTCCTCCAGCAAGTTGGTGAGGAAGGCTTTCTTGACGTTGATGCTGCTGCCCACGCGCAGCGCCGCCCTGGCATGCCCGCCAAAGGCCTCATACAGACGTAGGACCACCGTTGTAGTGTCCTTGGTGTCGTCTTCTCCGCGTTTGACGGTTTCAAGGAACACATTGGGTGCTCCATGGATGGCAAAGGGGGCACCTGCTACCAGCTCGCTTTCCATGTCACCGTGACGGACTAGGGTAAAGTATGAGATAGATGAAGCACACAAAGTGATGAGCAACGCACCATACAACGGTGAATTGAACAGGTATGCAGCCATGGGTACGTCCGACTCCAAGAAGGACCCAACGTGCGGCATCACAGCCCATGAGAATTGGTGTTCACCTGTCCCCTCAAGCATCAGCATCGATAGAGACAAAAGATTGAACAATGCACCTTGATCCTGTTCTGCATCCGGAGCCGTAGCACTACGCAACAGCGAAATACGGAGGATATTTCCCAAGCACGAGAAACCATATTTGGATTCAGAAAGAATAGCAACGCCGTATCCGTATTCACTCAAGTCTGCGTACTTGTGGCCACAAACTTCAAACTAACGCAAGGTAAGAAGGAAGCGTTCACAAGGAGGGATCAAATTACCTTGGCAATGTCCCATGTCGTGTTCTTGTGTGTAGGCCGTTGCACATGGCCAAACTGCATCTCATAAGTGGCAAAGTCGCTGTGAAGGTTGAGGGGTAGTTCGACTACAACTTGTCAGCCACGGTAACCCACTCGTGAGCGAGCACTCACATTTCAGGAACTCGTGTCTTTGACGCCAGTCAACTACGGCGTCGAAAACAAACATTGAGCGTGAGTTGAGCTTAGTCGTAGCTGTATGTTCAAGTTAACAAGGTGCATCCATTCTGGTATTGAGCGAACACACCAGGAACTGCATCAAGAGAGATCTATAAAAAATAATTTCAGCAAACGTTCGTGAGGCGGGAAACCAAACATAGTCACCGTCACAGATATCGTGCTTTGACCATACTTGAGTTCGGCTCTGACAGATGCACGCAGAGGACCGTGGGCGATAACAGACACACTAGAGAACTCCAACGGGTGTGCCATCTCCAAGTGATGGATCTCGACATCTGTGCTCAAAATGAACATCGCTACCACTCCAATATCGGACATCTCTCACCCCAAGCATCCCAATAATTGGGTCGGTCCTCGAAAATGATTAAACCTCCAGTAGCTCCTTCCATGATAAGTTCGCGGCTGGAGCCGGAATCAGCAAATGAAATAGCATACAAAAGAAGATCATACGTACCCCTGCTGAACATCGAGAAGACTAGTAATTCTGCCGTTAGAGATGGTGAGTTGTACGCTGGCATTGCGCAATACAAAGTGGTCGGATCCGTTTGTATAAACTGTATATATGGATGAGATTAAGCATATGACTGAGAGACCTAAATGTACCTGCTACAGGAAGAGGCACTTCGGTGAGAGAAGGACCACCCAAATCATTGACGAGCCCAACGCTAGTCGTGGCAGGTCCACATCCCATCATAACATACCCGTTTTTGCCGTCTTTGGAGGTCTGAACCAGCTTGTTCTGGAGGTCTTTCACACTTCCCACAACCGGGACCTTGACTATCTCCCGACGGGGAAAAAAGGTCGTGTTGACTGCAAAGATATTGCGGAGGTTCGCTGTCTTTGGATTGAACTCCAGAGATGCGACTGATACAGAGTTGGGGAAAAGGACTTTGAATGCCTTTTCCAACAAGATCTTGCCGTTCTTGAAAACCTCAGCATAGTACTCTTCGGCTTCGTCATAGGCCATCCCACTATTACGAAGTTAGTTCACGATATATCGGGAAACTGATGACTCACATTGCAGACCCAGGGAGGACTTTTCGCATTGAGGTAAATTAACGAGTGCAGTAGTATAAAGGATCCAACTTACTATCGTGGACTGACAGACAAATGGGTAAGGATCACAGCGGGATAATAATCAAGTTTGAACATACACTGGTTGAGCAAGACCTTCTCCCAATTATCATTGATCTGCGTTCTGGGGTACTTGTAATCCGATGGTTTGAACAAGGATGCAAGCGTAGCCAATTGCTAGGCACGTCACATGTGAGTTTTTCGCGCCCGACAATAAGCATCATCATACCTCAATATCGCGCATAAGGATTTCGGAATGGCGATTTCCCTTCTTGATCGACCCTTCATGAAATATCAGGTATAAAATATCAAACATCCTTCCGAAGCTCTCACCATGTGAAGTATACGTGCCACGATGGAACTTGTACAACTTTAGCTGCTGATCCATGAATTTAGGAGGACCACAGTTACCTCCAGATAAAGTTCTCCGTGCCTTCAAATCTATCAGCACGACATTCCGGTTGGTTAAAGAAACTGAATTCACCAATTTGGTAACTTTGACCCTTGGCTCGTCGTCGACAGCAACATGTCAAAGAAATCATCGACTGAGTGCCCCATGTTGACGGATACCAGTTCTCTGTGGTTGTTAGTAACGGCCCGAATACGACGAAGCTGATTCCAATGAGTAAAAGCGGAGAGTCAGTACAAGACAGGTCATACATTTTCCAACATCTTCGGCAAAGGACCTCCTCCTCCGTCTCCATTACCAAACACGAGAAGAGCAGTAGCCGAAGATTCCAAATTCTAGATGAATAACGGATGAGTAGAGCGCTACATGAAACTATACTACTGCCTACCTTGTGGTTCTCGATACCTTTCTTTACATCTCCAACAGTCGCTTGCGCGGTGTATGTATCAACTGCACAAAATTAGCTTGTACAGAAAAGAAGTGCCCGTCTACGAACCTGGCGTCATATGACATAAAACTTGGGTGCCATCTATTCCCACCCAATTAAATGTACTGTGGGGAAAGTTGTTGCTTTGTCGACAGTTGAGAATGGAACCATACGGAAAAAAACGAACAAAAATCCCTACATGTTGTTCCTATCGTAGCATTAGTATATGCAACTTTAGGCTTTGATATGATCGCACCAGCTGAGCTTCTGTGTAAAGAAGTACTTCATCCCAGCACCCCTGATGATCTGGGGAAGGGAACCGGTAAGCCCAAAAGAGTCAGGCAACCAAGCGGTATCGCAGCGCTTGCCGAACTTGGACTCAAAATAACGCTGGCCAAAAAGGAATTGCCTGACTAAGGCCTCCCCCGAAGGCATATTCGAGTCATTCTCTACCCAGGAGCCACCAACAGGCTGGAACCTGCCGTCCAAAACCTTCTCCTTGACCTTCTCGTACAAGGGCGGGTACAGCTGCACACGCTGTCAGACGAGATCGGCACAACAAAGAGATAGCTTGCCTGTTCAAGCCATTTGAATTGTTGCGCCTGTGAACAGGAGAAGCGATGCTCAGGGTAACGATTCATAAGGTCGACTTGGGTTGCCCAAGATCGGGCTACTTTCTGTTGGGTAACATGGTAGGGCCAGAGCCTGTTGATTCCAATGAGTAAAAGACCTTATGACGGGACTCGGACAGACCATGCAGTGTCTATGTGACAGCTGGGAAACTTTTAGTGTCGCCCAACAAGGATTACTTCAAGGACATACTGGCCTAAAACAACGTGAACAGGTGCACAAATATCGAATCGGAAATTAATTCATACCAATACCCCAGACTCGGGAATTTTTGTCACCTTCGTCATAGATTCCAGCACCCTTGGCTTGCCATCCTACACCGAATACCTCTTCAGCAAGTTTTCGGGCTTTCCCGATCGAAGATATATCTTCTTTATGAAAGACGTTTATGATTTCGTTGGCAGCGACCAGTGCCTGGTTTTGCAAACTGCGGAAAACTGACTGAGTATGAATTTGCAGAATGAGGAATGAAAACACACGGTGTATTTCCCCAGAGATTGTCGATAATCTCGCGCAGAGTTTGGAAGTCCCAAAGCAGGTGCCATGCTTCATGGTTGGGAACAACAAGATCCGCCGACGCGAGATTGAAGTACCTGTTCATCTAAGGAGCACGTTGAATGGTATCTCCACACTATTGATCGACTCACATCAGGAGGGTCTATGGTATCGCCGCTCCATGGAACACCAAACATTCCATTGCAGGAAGATTCGATTACGATGTCATATTTCCCCTTCTTGCGTGCCTCTGGAGGAATAATATGTTCGACTCTGCGATCTCCTCCATATCCTCCGGTGATACCTACGAACCGTAAGACGGCATGGTTTTATTAACAAAGAGAACTAAACCTTGCAACGGTAACCCGTCTGTCGTGTAGACCATGGCCTCGCATCCGGGATCAAATTCGACTGTTATATGGGCACTATTAAGTAACAAGAGAAGCCCAAGTTTGCAACGTACACTGCACAGTTTCGTACTGCTGCCAGTACCCTGGAATGGTAAGCGAAACTTTCCACCAGTGGTTAGTCTACAACGTGTCAGTTTGCCTGTCAATAGCAGCTTGACACAGCCCGCACCCCTGCAGAGTCGAGAATAAGATAAATGACTGATCAAAAAACACAATAGGACTCACATGAAGGCCCAAACGAATCTCCTTTACGTGCCGGTTTGAAGTCCTGCTTCATGGCCTCTTTGAAGGTAGGCTTGGTGAGTCCGGGAGCACTCCACCTAGGCATATCGGTGTTAGAGATAGATTATTGCATGGCTTTTCTACATACACTTGAAGCTTTACATGCGAATCATTGTCCACTCGATGAGTAAAGAGCACCGATGACAAGTTCATGTCAGAATAATGACCACCTTGAAAGGTTCCCATCCTTCCCTGGGTGAGATTTTTGACCCATTTAGGCCCTGCAGAATAATTAAGTTGTGGATATCCCTCAGAGACTTTCGTTGAATGATGGCAGCTCATCGTCGTTAGGTTAAGAGCTATATTCAGTGACGTTGCGACCTATTATAGAAAACATGGACAAGCAATTATGTCTTAAGCTATATAAGGAAAGACAACCTTCTCCCTTAGAGCAGCATGGCGCAGTGGTAGCGCGCGGGGCCCATAACCCCGAGGTCACTTGATCGAAACAAGTTGCTGCTATTGCAGTTTCCTTTTTGGCCAACTCGAGGCGGACAAATTTAAAAATTAAACTTTACTGTTCAGTGTTTAGTATTTACTAGTAATACATTAATAGGTATACTAGACCTAGTATACGACTTACTAGTAACCAGTTCTAACTTCAATTTTTGATACGTGCTAATGGTTGCTAGTGCGACCTGGACACACCTGTTCACGGAGTAGGCCTACGCTAATATCGTCAGCAATCAGATTGTCTGGTACGGTAATTCTCCGTTTCTTGCCTTATCGTCACGGTGCGTTTGCAAAAATTTCCCAGCACCTTCATCTTTTTTACAGCAAAGATAGAGATCAATTTAGCATCCGTTGCAATTACGGGTGCGCATGAACTACCAGGTTTTGAGGTTTTGGATACCCGTAAGCACCTGTTAAGCCCAGTAGCAGACGGTGGGCCTAACAGGTGCCAGTAAGTTACCGGTAATTTACCTACTCCTGCAGCAGGGTTTGTATAGTCGAGGTAACTTGAACTTACCTTACCGGTCATGTACAAAGGACACGAGTTAACCCACCAATATGTTCAGTTCTTCTTCATAACTATCTACAACAGCATAAAACATAGCTCCGGCCAGTCTTCTTGGCGTCTTATTGGGAAAAAATTGAGGTTCTAGGTTCTCTTTTGGTAAGTGACCGGCCCGATGTAAATACGCGCAAGAATAGTCCACATGGAGCTTGCGCACCAACCTTCATACTGTACCGGAGATTCATACGAATCACCATCACATGAGGTCGCCTTCGCCGCTTATTGCAACTGCCTTGTCACTGGATCTTTCTATTTCCTGTTCACGCGGACCGGCCTTGGATCATCCTCGCTTATAATCCAGCTTCTCAGCATAAGACTTACCCTTTGCAACCTCACCGCCCGACAAAATGCGGTTCTTCATCCTCACCTCCGCCTTCCTCGTCGCCCACCTGGCCTTGGCTCTCCCAGACGTCGCGACGGAGCTCTACTCTTCATTGATTCCTTCCAAGGTTCTCGCCACTGCCAACAAGCTGAACAATAAATTCCCCCAGTATACCGACTCGACCGCAGGCGCTTGGCAATTGTTCAGTGCTGACACATGGACCTCTGGATTCTTCCCAGCAACGCTGTATGCGTTGGAAACCCGCAAGACGCTATGTGGGGCGACTTCTGCGAATGGGCTAGATGTGGCGGACTGGGCCGATCTAGGGCGGAAGACAGGTGCTGGGTTGGCAACCCTGACGACAAAGAATAGCGTTGGACACGACGTGGGGTTTTTGAGCTTCCCGTATGTGGATGAACTGAGCATGTTAGTGATTCCTTTCTCTCGTTGACCAGAATGGCTGAATTTGTTTAGCAATCCAAATAACGCGACTGCAGCTGCAGTTGTCAATGGTTTTGCGACATATCTAGCTGGGAGATTCAACCCTACCGTGGGGTGCACGAGAAGTTGGGATTCATCCGATCCTACTGATTTTGTGGTGTGTATTATGATGGACTCGGCGCGTTGGTGATGTGATAAAGTTTGTGTAGGTGATCATTGATAATATGATGAACCTCAATGTCCTCATGGTTTCTGCGCAACTAACTGGAAACTCGACGTTGAAGAATATTGCTATCTCACACGCCGACACGACCATGAAAAACCATATTCGAGATGATGGCATGTGACTGTTCCTTGATTCCCTAGATCATATCTAACTGACTACAAGGTTCGACGTGGCATGTGGTCCAGTATACTACCACAACGGGTGCCGTTACAGATAAAAGAACAAGCCAAGGATACTCTGACAATAGGCAGGAGAATTTCTGTACGCCACTTCGACTTCTCACCCGTTTGCTGCAGTACATGGAGCAGAGGACAAGCTTGGGCGGTATACGGCTACGCAAACAGTAGGCGTTATATCTCTACCAACGGATCATTTATTCCATCTAATGATTTCAGTGTACAATTGGACTGGGGACCGTAACTATCTGCTGACAGCGCGTCGCCTAGCCACATATTTCCTCAACGCTCTTCCATCTGATGGAATCGTACCATGGTATCTGTCCCTTCGCTGAACTGCAAGTCTATCCCTGACTAAAAATCCCAGGGATTTTAATGCGCCAGTGGAGAATCGACCAGCGGATTCTTCTGCCGCCACAATCGTAGTAACTGGTCTTCTGTTACTCTCTAAAGTTGAAACGGATATTTTAAATCAAGTAAAGTGGCGGACTGCTGCTGTCAATGTACGTTATTCTCGTTCAGCATTGTCTCTCAAACGATTGACTTTGTTCCTCTCCTCAGATTTTGAATAACATCACGTCGCTCGCATGGGATCCCTCCTGGGAAAGTTTACTGGCAAATGGGACGGTGAATAAGCCTGCGAACAATTATTTGACTGGTACTGTTTACGGTGAGCAAGGTATGATATAACACTAGGCTCCACTTCTTACGCTATCCTCAGGAGACTACTACTACATTGTTGCAGGCAATGAACTCATATCCATGGGTCTCGCAAAATGCTCGTGATGAAACACTCTACGATTTCTCTCCCTAGTTTAAGTAGGTAAAGTAAAGTGACTAACAGCAACTCATACACAACAAATACTACTTAATCAAAACATCAAAACAGCGCGTCTTTAAGTTCTCTCCACCACTCTCTACGAATCACCGACGTATTATTAATCTAACCGCCAAGGTTGAGACGGAAGATATCATTGTACCTGTGGATTTGGGATGAGAAAAAAGTAGATGTCCTTCGGAGAGCGAACACGTACACATAATAAGTACCAGCATCAGGAATCAGTTGGAAGGTCTGAGTGAACGGCAGAAGCTGTTCACCATCGTCAACCTAGATAACCATCGATTAGATCCACGAGTTTAGCATCAACTAGAGAGGAGAACGCACCCGCAAAATCCCTGTAACGAGTACTATGATACTACCAACAGCCGGATTGGAAGGCTGGGCATCGCAGGTCTCGACCTTATGAAGCACCTTTTCAAAGGGCAAAGACTTGCAGAAGAAATTTAGCCTTGGAAGCTTTCTAGGCGAAAACAGCTGACTCACGGTAAGTTTCTCGACGATATTGGTGACACCTAGAATCTGGGCGTTCTCCCAGGTCAACATAGACTCTGGACGCTGCGGAATGACTGTAAGATGGAGTAATCGATGGCGCAAGATGTGGCATTTACACACATAAAGAGAAGCAAGTGCGGTGCGGTCGGAATCAAAGGTTTTGTAGTAGAAATTCGTGAAATCGTTGGCGACTGAAGCGAGGTCGGCCATGCTGAACGCGTGAAGGCAAGGAAATGCAGAGTCTGGTCTCGAAACACTGGTGGATTGGAAAGAAGAGAAAAAATAACACGTGATACGATGTAGATTATGGG
Organism: Armillaria sp. CMW 4456; assembly: GCA_028551335.1. NCBI lineage: Eukaryota > Fungi > Basidiomycota > Agaricomycetes > Agaricales > Physalacriaceae > Armillaria > Armillaria sp. CMW 4456. Next base: position 104,574 of record JANDKJ010000525.1, on the reverse strand, counting down.
TTAATTTGTGATAGTGGACCTATTTAGGATAATAACCCGTTAATAATTACATAATAGCCACCGCAAGTGACACGGGCTTATTTAGATTATGAATTTAATTATACAAAAGTGGACATAAATACCGCCTAACTCCTTGTCCACCACCCTTCTGATTTGAGAAGACTGCACGGAACTGATTGATGCAAGAATGTCACAGCTTCAGTTCGCGCCGTTCTCCCCAGATTTGCCACACCGGCCAACAATGCGTCGCAAGTCCTCTGCGCAGAACCTCCTCTCGTCATTCAAGAATCCGGTATCTGGCAATTCGTCCGGTCCTACGCCATTGAACACTGCCGTGGCTCTTAACTCGACCGTAGCAGCGCCGACACCGACGACGACAACAAGGGAGTGGGATGCCCTGTCAATGCACTCGGAATCTTTAGGCGTCACGACTGCGCTGAACCAGGGAACATCTGTGGAATTACTACGGGATCTCATGCAAAAGAGGATAATAACATTGACCTATGTGCGGAATATGTATGAAGGGTACGTGGCTTGTCCTCACAGCTCGTCCTTTACTAACTACCCCAGGAGGAGTCATTGGTTTCACACTATCTATATATCCAAAGCCGACCTGGAACGGGAGTTTAACAATGAGGCCATGAAGAAGAGGTCTGTGCATTACTTTCGGCTTATTGTCTTTCATTGACTGGATTAGGACGCATCGATTCGCCATCCTGGGAATGTCTCTTTCAAATCTTCTGGATATAAATCAGCCACAGGACCTCCTCCGGGGACTCATCAACACTTTGAACGAGTACGACCAGGCATTGGAAGACAGTGACAAGTCCAAAATACGACAACCGAAACGTCTCTTTCGACGGCAACCGGGGAAACGACAGGGCAATTTTGCCGAATATTCAGGTTCTGTTGTTGACGACGCGTCCTATCTCATGACGCCGCATATACCGTATCCTTTGGATTATCATCAGACGCTATTCTCGCTACTAGACGTGATCTCGGAAGTGTACAACAAGATATCCAAAATCCTCGGCCCCTCGCCCTTCTCTCAGCATTCGCAGCAAATGACGGGGCCCTTAGGCCTCCTTTCACCGCATCCGGGCGTGTCGTATCTTTTTGCATCGGATAATCTGACACTCAACACTAACCCATACGGTTCGGCCTCGACACATAGCCAATCCACCCCAAGCATCAATCAACCACAGCCACAAACAAGAGAGGAGCCAAACGGCAGTCTCTGGAGCATTGCCAATGGCGGTCCCATCGGAACAATGATGAGTGGTATGGGGAGTCCACCGCCTGGTGGCTGGACTCCTGCTCTTGGAGATATGATCCTCAAGGTCGACGGAAAGTTCAAGGTGTGTATCGTCCCTTTCTCACGTCCAATACACACTAAGCGGTCATCAGAAAATGACGTCAACTCTACTGAAGGAGTTGGACAATCTTGCAAGGAACGGAATCAAGGATGAGCTCGCCTCGCTAGACCCGCTACTGAGAAATATCAAGATTCCGGAAGAGCATCGGGGGATTGGGTACGATTTTGAAGGGATGTGACGGGCAGGCACGAGGAAAGTGCCATGAATGCATTGAAATGGGCTGGACTATGTTTTGTAAGTGATCCGTTGGTTTCACGGTCATTAATGCCTTATTAAACGTGTAGTCCAATTGGAAGCTACATCACCCCTCCTGTCCGCTCCGCGTGCGATCGCTATGATAGCGTTAATATTGACGAATGCTGCGATCTGCGAGACCTGGGCACGCCGAGAAGGGCGGAGAGCTAGCGATACTGAGCTGTGTAGATTTCGCTGATGGTTCACTTGATACATATAGTATCATATTCTTTAGATAACTAGGGATCAATCATCATATTTCAGATTCAGACACTTCTTCAACTCATCGCGGAAGATCAGATGGAAAGCAAATTTTCGTGGCACATCTCAGACTCAAACTCAAACTTGAAGTAAAAAAAGACTGGAACGGAAAATTAGTAACGTACAACATTTGAAATCATTTGGCTTGCAAGTGCAACTGGAGCAAAGAGGCTTTAGTTGCTGACCACACGCTACGGGGAGGCGCGAGTATACGTGGTGGTGCAGTTGCCAAGTATCAGAGCTGCAGGCGGCATTGACAAGAACAGAAGTCATCTGGAGAAGAAGATGCTAAGTGAAACGAGAGGAAACGATGGTAGAGGACAGAATGGGCAGTGTCCATAGCAGTTTCGAGAGGGATAGTTCGATGGGGATTGAGCTGTAGCTGTTGTAAGAGCTAATGTTGGCTAGAATAACCCGCTTTTTATATGTTTTCGCCCATTGTTCCCATGATCCTTGTAAGTAGTCATGAGCTGATATCACAGCATAAGATTGTATTGGCTCTTCACACCTCGAGGAACAGCACATTGCATCAGGAAGCAAGCATTCCGTATCATATACATGAGGAACCTATCTTTGGGCGGTTGGTCACCAATGGGTGGCGTAGATATGGAAGTGAGTTGTGATACGGCAGTAAAGATAATGCTAACGGGTAACGTGCTGATATGTCGTGAAACTGCTCCGCTAACTTCGCTAGAACGTAAGAAGTCGCATCGACGGAAGGACTGTACGGAAATCAGTGTACGTTGGTGACACCAGTCATTATGTCGATCTACCGCCCTGAGTTTCGAGCCGAGAGGAGAGATAGCGGTCTCGGAAGGAGACACGGTCTGAAATGCAAGCCAGAAGGTTTTTTGGTTTTGTGTTGTTCGACTAATTGTGTTGTTGTGCCGTAAGACTCATTTAGATACTTCAGACTGACTTCACCTAGAACAAATTGAGCCCAGTGCCTGGTCACGGAGTTCATTTAACGATTCGTTAATCATTGCCGGCAACGATGCTCTAGTAAGTAGTCCCCTGAAGATGTATAAATAGTAACTTAGTACGATAATGCAACCCCGCTTACCACAGACGGACAAACGATATCTATCAAGAAGTTGTTTCGAAGACTGTTTGTTATTCAGTTCTAGCCAAGGCGTAGACGCGCGCGAAGGTTGGCGCATGTATGCTATAGCTGAGCATCATCTTGTCACAGAGGAAACCCTATCCGCGTTAAGGTTGGCGAGGTTTGGATAGACGCCCCGATAGCAGCAGTGGATCAGTTTGAATAGTTGCGAAAGGCCATGTGCAGCAATTGTGATCCCCATCTGGGCTCCTCGCTGATAGGAAAAGGATCATAACGCAATACCGTTAACTGGAAGTAGGTACCTGCCGAGCCTCCAAGTATATGGTTCGTCTCGAGTCTTGCGAGATTTGTATGATGAGACAGATTATGCTAGAAAATTTTACTTGGTGTGACTGACCCGGAGGCAACAGCAAGTCCAAGACAAGATGGACGGTAGAGGCGGATGGTGTCAAGAAGACTTATTTTTGTGTTGAATAGCAGGGCTGAACCGCTGTAGCCTCATTACAGAAGCTCATCGAAGAAGCGAGACAATTAAGATTCACCTATCCTTAGAGATGCCGATGATTTTCTTTGAAGAGATGTATAGGACGCAAGTCAAGGACTTCATATCCATGCAGCCTTGTGGATGTTGTCGGTGAGCAGAGCCTTGGTAGTTATAGTATGTGGTGCTGTTTGGCGCCACGGCGTTGCTTGAGGAGATGATGGTAGAAACGACGACTCATCGGATTTTGGCTTCCGCAGAGCCGGAACCGCCGCCGGGAGAGTCACTGCCCCGCCTCCTCATCACGTTGTCATCGTCCATCATCACCTTCAATCCTCCGAGAACAATATGGGTAAACTCGGACTTATGTATATCGGCAATGCGTTGAGCAAAGAGTCTACTGATAAATCTGGTTAAGAATACATATCTCAAAAAATAACGCTACAAATATATCAACAACGATAACATACGAAAACGGAAGTCTACGGTCAGACGGCGCGTGAGTGGGGTGATATCAGCTAGTAAACTGTCGAATGTCCCGATCAATCGGTATCTATGCCCAGGAGGGTCCAATCGCCAAAGTGAAAACAAACTGAATCCTCTCACAGAAAATTGTTGAATTAGAAATAAGTTAAATGGAGGAAGGGTGTCAGCATCAAGCAAGAACTTGAGCGATCACTGAGGTCCTGGCACGAACCAGGCATCCCAGACATCATCTTTTGCTCGCCGACTTAAGCCGGCAAAGTATCGGTTGGGTCCTAGGAGATCGCTCCATGTGGTGCCGTCATAGAACACATTGCCCTTTCCATTTGTACGTTTATTGAATTGTTCCGTAGCGATGGTCTGAACTGGTATGGACATCGCTGATAACACATTTGGCGCAACTTTGGTTTTGAAGACATTGTGTAGTTCTTGGAAGACGTCTTGGAGGGTCACACCAGCAGTCACATTGGATCGGCTGTATACGACGATGGGAGGTAAACCATGGCCGATGTTAATATTGAGGTACTTGACGGGTGGTTGCACGGCCAATTCATTAAAGTCACATCTCGGTTGAGAAGTAAAGCGTCGGGTAATAACATCATAAAGTAGATGCCATGAACCGCGCATTAATACAGGGTGTAAGTAAGAATTCCCAAATAGAGGCGATGCCATGGCAAATGCTTGACTTCGGTTCGCTAGGCACGATGGATATTAGGAAGGAACCCTCGAGGGAGACGCTAGCTTACCAGAGTTAGCTGTCACGGCGGTATTGAAAGAGGATCCGGAAGAGGAATAGATGCTTCGGACAGCTATTAGGAATGATGTATTGAGTCGAAGAACATTCAATGCAAGGGATCACTCATACGCGATCCAATGGGGACGATGCTGGTATCTATATCAGTAGTAGGTGCATCTACTGCCAGATGAATAAAGCGAACAGAGCTAGAAAACAGAGACTTGCCTGGAGTTCCGGGAATCACAACATGATCTATGTTGAAGGATGATTTCAGTGATCTCCCCGAGGACACCCCCGTCAGACTAGAAGTCCCCCATGTCAAAACAGATTCGGGCGTAACATTCCTTGATGTAAATCTCTCCTTGTCAAACGCGTCGTGGCAGATGGAATCAGGATACATAGATGAGGCGCGGACGGGGATGAGTGAATCGAGTCATCGCAAAGATTACTTATACCGGGTGCCTTGTTGAACAAATAGACTAGTGTACAAAGCTCGGGGAGAATCCTCGAATACGGAATGACTCAGTAAAATGTCAGACGATGTAAACGGTACCGCAGAATGATGCACTACACACCCACATGTTCGATAAAACCCTTGATAACTTGGCGCACCCTTCCGGGGAGCTACCTGATATGGGTGTGCGGCGTTCGTTCCAGAAAGCCTGCATGTCGACCGCAACCAAAATTGGGGTGATGGCGGGCCTCTCCTGCTAGATAGAGGCAAATTCAGGTTCCTAAACAGAAGCTAAACAGCCAAGTACCTGGAAAACAGAAGCGCTGAAAGTATGGGGCGTATACACGTGCAGCGCGTCAAAATCTTTAAACAATAAGTCATCATTCCCGACTACTTATTCTTAGATATTCCAGAGGAACAGCGTGGAAGCCTGCCGACGGCAAAGATTCAGGCGATGATCAACAGACAGAAAAATGAAGCTTTAGACTGCCTAGACATTTGCGACTCGGAGCCTGAAGGTCGGTGGAGTTCAGGATTTTTCATCACGTGCACACTGAATTCTAATCAGATGTGGCGTCGTCGCAGCCTGAGTGCTGGGTGATGATGCTTGAGCAACGCTCATAGGGAAACACTCTAAATGTGCCGCCAAATGCCTTGCGTGCTTATGTCTGGTTCCCAGGATATTTCAAGATGTACTCAACCAGCGGCTGTTTCGAAGCTGATCGTCAAGCACCTTTGGGAAAATTCAGCCTAAACAGTCAATAAATCACCGATGGATCACCCTGATATGTGCTGGAGCCCTGCCACGAACACCCAAACGGAGTTCTAGATGATACCAAGAGCATACTGCTGACCCTTCACGGAATGGGGTCCTTCGCTGCATACGCTGAGAATGCGCCACTTTGTATGGTTTCTCTTGCGAAGCCCAACCAGAAAAAACACTAAGCGATAAACATACATTAGCAGACGATTCACATCCCCACTTAACGAAGGTATGCAAAACATCCTATGGTAAATAGATATGACAATATGTTTTTACATCAATTGCAAGCCACTCTTCAGGATAATGCAGCGATTACTGCATTGTAGGCCGGTTTCGGCTGATAGTTCGTATCGAACAACAGCGGTGTGGAACTTGCACGCCAGGAATTCTGAAGACACATAAATCAGGCAACGACTAAGGTATCAATATTTGACTTACAACATCGCTGACTCCCCAGCTAGTGATGGAAATGCAAGCAGGTTGCGCAAGACAGGCGTTTACGACGGTCGTGTAGTCCGTAGGGCTGGCACCTGCGATATCGAGTTCGGTGATAGCGATCTCTACGCCAGCTCCAGCAAGGGCGTTCAGAGCTGCGAGGGCGCCTCCGGCACCTCCAGCCTGTAAACCGGGTCAGAGATGCCTAGCTGAAACTCTGATGCTTACGTTTAGATGCATTTGGGTACCGATACCATCAATGAGCTTTCCGTTGGCATTGATCTTTTTCACCAGATTGACCATTCCTAAGGTACATCAGAACAAGTCAGGCTACATTGAGGTCTCACAAACCTTGAACCTTGGCGTTGTTCGAGTCGAGGTTGAAATCGTTGATGTATAATCTGTGAGACTGGGTTGTCAGCTGGTAGGGAAGCCTGAAATGCCGACTGACTTCGCCGTGGGATCGGCAGCCCTCGCGGCCTGGAACGCCATGGTAATGAAGGACTTGAAGAACTTGATCAGCAAGACATTGATAACAAAAGCGAATTCGCGTACTTCTCCAAGCACGTTGTAGAAGACGTTTGATTGCAGGGTTCCGTCCTCGTTGAGGATCTCACTGAAGAGTTGTCAAGCGGCTAAAACGATGAAAAAATGTTGTCGTACTTGCAGACGTCCCACTATTTTGAGATTTTAGTGAGCTCCGAGAAGCTAAGCAGTGTAGATTACGCACAGCTGTATCAAAGTATTAGTCGTAGGACATGAGGATGTATGAATGGGTACGTACAATACACTTTGCCCGCGTACCGGCCTGCAACAGTGGAGATGTGATTTTGAACAACAGAAGTCTTTATACCGAAATCAAGATCAGGACAGTTAAACGATCGACACAATAATGAACATACCAGTGTAGTCGGGTTGTTTATGTTGGAGACCCATGAAGGAAGCTGGTTATGCCATACTAGCGACGGAAGTCAGTGTTATTCGTAAATCGGTAAAAACGGCAAACCTAGGGTGTGCGCCCGAATGAGTTTCCCGTGAGATACAGCCCAATTGACGAGGAAGTCCGAGCCAGAAAAAGTAAAAACTCCTTGAGTGTTCTCGGTTGCATCCCACTGACATTCGGTAAGTATGCGGAATGAGGTTGATAATGCAATATCCGACCTTCATGGAATTCTCAGGTGTCACCTTCATCGAGAACGCCGTGAGTACAGTTGAAGACCTCAAGAAGCATTCTTACCTGGCCAAAATCCGAAATCAAAAGGGCCTGGTTCGCTGGTACACCTGTCAGTGTGCATATGGTGAATACTTCGAAAGCGACAGACCCGCGATAGTGATAGTATTCTGATCGGCAGCAGAACCCTATTGGCCCATTGTTAATGCTGCATATGGAGCTAGCCATCAGACACGAACCCAGAAGTGTTTGCCTTTGGCGACAAATTTGCCGTTCAGTCCGCCAGTACCAGTTGCAACAGGTCCTGAGCTTGTTGTAGGAGATGCAGGAGTCGATGGAGTAGACACAGGGACTGATGATGTTGGAGAAGGTGCATTAGTGGTTGGCAGGCATCTAACGAGTGAGCGAGGATCGGTTTTGTGGTCCGGTTTTATCCATTATGATATGCGTACTGAGAGTAGTAGGGGTTTAGAACTGTGCAAGTAGTGCCAGCATCACCTAACAATAACCATTGAGAATCAAGCGCTGATAGAGTCTAACGGGATTAAACAGATATTTACAGACAGTCTGCAACGGAAAAGTTAGCGAAGAATAAGTCGGAGTAAGGCTGTAGCTCACACCACCGGTCCATCCTATTCCCCCACCTTAAACACGCGGAACAATCAATACGAGGTCGCCGTTAACAAGTGGAAGGCGCACATTGTCCCCACACAGCAACAGCGGTGGTTCGTTTCAAGATGCAAGCCAAGGTAATGATAGACAGGAGACCAAACATCGTGCAAGAAGATTGCTCGACAAGACATCGGTAGTCCTGCATACGTTATATACTATGTTACTTAGTCACTGAACGGATCAGCGGCATAATCCAGTTACAATGAGAGTACTCGCACACCAAGAAAACCAATTGAAACGGAAAAATGGTGACAGGACGTACGCCGAATAAACATTCACATTCGCAATATGAGCAGAGCATTGTTCCGATGATAAACCTTGAGGGGAATGATGCTGCTACTAATAGATTGACTGGTCGTGTATGTAGCCACGGGATCGCCATATAAACCTCGGGATCAAAAGGTAAGCCTTGCTGGCTAGCGCCAAGCGAGCCACGACAGAAACGTGCACGCGTGCGGCGTCTCGGATAAAATCCATGGCGCACAAGCACTACGAAGTTATTTTTGTGCATATCACTGACTTTAAAAATCACCGCAAAGTCAACGGAGAACTGCCGTCAAACACTTGACGATGGGAAGAGTGGGATCCGGGCCGACATACCAGTTGTGAGCCAACAGTGATAACGCAGTCAGGTGACTGTGACCGTTACGCGTCTCTACCCCCTTCCACTGCGTCCGTCGAAATCAACCAACTGTTGACGCGAAATCTGGATCAATGAACTCGAAGAAACAGACTATAGAACAACTTGTGGCCACAATCTCTGACTCTACGGACTTTCCTGACATCGCCACTGCTCCAGGTCTCAGAACGCTGGACTCCACCTTGCGCTGCCCTATCTGCTGCGAACTATTTTCTGGACCTGTAACCCTCCGTTGTGGACACTGTTTCTGCTCACTGGTATGGTTGAACTTGAAAATATACACCGTGCTGCGCCTCACCACGTTTCAAGTGTATCAGAGGTTCCCTTGCGCAGAAGCAGGAGTGTCCGTCTTGCCGTAAAGGAGAGGAGAATGAGGGGCATTTGAGGGTAAACCCGGTTGTTGAGGAAGCTGTGGAAGCGTGGAGTAAGGCGCGGTACGCTGTCAATCATATTTTGTCGTTCGACCCTATTAAATCCAGCCAGACCTTTCATTCTCCAGTTACTACATCGGGGTGGGCGGCCGTCGGTCAGCAGCGAGAGCGGTCCGTCTAAGAAGCGTAAGAGGAGTAACCCTGACTCGGATATCGAATTCCTTGCAGGGCCCTCTGGTCAGAAAACAGGTATTGTATCCGGCACCGTCTTCTCGGCGTCGCAGGGACTGACGGTCGCAGAGGCATCTCCAACCGAAACTCCTTGTCCGGTATGCGGGAAGACGGTGAAACATGAAATTATAAATCAGCATTTGGACAGCGGCTGTAAGACGTTCTACCTTAACCAGTCGTCGAAAACAGCATGGTCGAAATTAATGACTCCAAGAGTCAATCCTGAGAAAAGCAAGCATAATCAAGTCAAAGGAAAAGAGAGGTGATTGTTTTAATATATGTCATAGCAACTGTCTGAACCTTCTCTAGATCTTTAAGCGTTGAGGACGAAGTACTTCCAAAAGTCTCTTACGACACCTTAAGGGATAAACAGATCAAGCAATTACTTCAAGATCAAAACCTTCCGACTTCTGGCGATCGAGCACTTTGGATTACTCGACACCAAAAGTATGCGTCTTCCTTTTATTAATATCTGTTCCCCGTGTCTCAACTGCGTTCAGATGGGTGATGCTGTGGAACTCCAACCTTGACAAGGCTCCAAAAAATCGCAAGTCGCCATCGCAGTTGAAATCTGAGCTTTCCCGATGGCTTGAAAATCACCAGTCAAAGTTGAAACTGGTAGTAGAAGACACACATCGTCATCAGGTGGGTCCCATGTTGGCGCCACCTGTCGTCCCAATTTAGTGACTTCCATTCAGAAGAAATACGAGAGTGAATTCAAGCGACTAACAGAGGTGGCTAGACCGAAGAAAGCCGTATCTTCACAGCTACCTCTTCCGATGGAGACGACCTCCATAGAATCCACGGACCTAACAAGCCCTTCCACTTCAGGTTCAGGTCCAAGAAAGTCATCATCTCAGTCACCTCTTCACGATAGTGATGGCAGTGAAATAGTTGTGCTTTAACGGGATGAAGACAAGTATCTCTTATTCTATCGATCTAAATTCCTTGCGGTTTGATACCTACCCGTTTTGTAGAGCATATTTTCATATCTATGGAGAGAATGTGTATTTGTATAGACCATGTTTGCAACCTCACCAAAACACACGTCAAAACGAGTGCTTCGCGGCTTCCTTTGATGCGGGTAGCCTATGAAGATAGCGCGGCAATCACAGACAGGTAATTTTTTGGCCAATGCGCGCGTCGCCACCCTTTCGGATTCGAAGGCGGAGCTGTTCGTGGGTCACGTTTCAAGGAAATAGCCACACGGTACCTTTCGGAGATAATTTCTTCGGATGGGCCGGGAGAGCGGGACGGCAAGTGCGGTACGTTCTTGGGGCTGGGCACCGAACGAACAGCGATGCCGCATAGCAAATTCCTCGATCTGATACACTATCAATATTGCAACTTAGTACAGACACAATCTGTATCAGCATAATGATGGCGGGAGGGGAGCAAAAGCGCACAGGATCTGCGTGTGATGCCGTAGGCCTGAGATTTGTACGTGGTGGGTAATGAGCATGCCTTAATGCGATTCAATTGAGCTCAAACAATGTTCCTCTGCCGTGAATACAAGAAGCCTCAAGGACGAGTGGAGGCGGGAACAAGCAGTACCAGGGTAAGCAGCGTCTGGGCCGTCTGGTTAACGATGTAGCGCATAACATTACCCTCAAAGAAGAAGCCTGCTTGTTCCAGCCGCATTGTAGGCCTATATCCAGATGAAGGGGTGAGGCCGTTTGTGGGGACGCTTTGCGGTGATCAGGCGGTGATGGCAAATCTTCAAAAAACAAGGGTTAAGTGGACAATAAGCTGTCGTCCCAAATTAGGCAGGCGTTATAGTCATCCTTCGAAGCTCCGTTTGATATAAAGGTCTTTGCAGGCAATCGTGATGGTATCCTTCCCAGCCGAATTTTGTTGTCACCATACTCTCTCTTCCCCCCCCTTTCTTTATCTTAGTCTAATGCCTACTAGTGATCGCTCTAGTGTGAGTAGTATCTTCCTTTGTGTCATCCCTTCGTACTGAGCTAATTTGCTGCGATAGTTCGCGTCTGAAAGAGATCAGACCGCTACTACTGGCTCGCATAAGGTCAAATACCATGCCGACGAGGATTGGGATTTCCATCTCGACGTGTCTAGCACACCCGTCGACCTCTCGCTGGTATTGCCCCACTACCGTGCTCGTAACCAGCCGCTCGACCATCGAATGAACATGTTCGTTGGCAACGATTCTGGCCATATGAAATTAAAAATTGTGTGCACCCCTCGTCCTCCCCTCTGCCTCACCCCTTGCTGATCTTGGGCTGATGTAGTGTCGAAACTCCGTGAAATCAAAATTCTACCTTGAAGTCCAGTCGACGACTTCGGATATCACAGTGTGGCTGCCTTCTGATTTCAAGGGCCGGATACATTCATCGGGGAAAACATCTTTCTCCTCTGGGTTCTTGAATCGGATCATGCAGAGCGTGCGGCTGAATGGAGTTGAATATGATGGATTCGCCGAGGATGAGGTGGTCGTGATGTCTTCGGGGCACGTAACTTTCCGAATGTGGGATGTCGTCACGGGTGCCCCCGAGCGTGCTCAGAAGGAGGTGCTGAAGAGGATGTTTGGCCGAACGCACAAGGCACGCGAGACGTCGACGATGAACTGGGATTTCCTTCTCGAAGACTAAAAAAAAAAACCTGGAGGAAGGACTTGTTTTATTGGCCACTCCTACGCCCCTCGATGGGAATTACCATAGACTCATCTTTGTTCGTTCTTCTTTCTATCGGCTCTCTGGGGGCATTGCTTATTTACAGGGTTCGCAACCCGGTTCAGCCTATCATCGCTTCGCTCGCAGTAATTTCGCATACACATTGTATCATCTCACCAGCACGTACTTGTATATCACTTGTAGCAATATTATGTCAGAAGATTGCCCCGGTTACATCCTTGACCAGAAAATGAGTTGTTGTATTACATTGGGCAGGTCTTGTTCCTAAAGCTACAAAATTTATCCGATAACTTGGATACATCACACAACATCGGGCCAAGTCTGAGGCTAAACAAGCGCCGACTGTCCTTCGAGGCACGTATCGATAGTTTTGACCAAAGCTGGGTTTTCCAGTGCGGCTGCGACCCTTTCCTTGTCATTGAGCTGCTTATTCACTGCCAAGCACTGGTTTCAACCAAGATGGATAAAGTACAGCAGTCAGGAAGAGCACTTACCCGCTTCCTCGCTCTGATGAGATCCGGGTTTAACGACGATATCCACCTTGAAGCGGTGAGGTAGACTTCTGAGAAGCCGAACACGAATTGAGAGACCTGATGGAAAAGATAAGTACTTATGAGATGTACGGCAGTGCCGCAAGTAAGCGAGGCACCTATTATTGTCGACATACCACAGTGAGGTACTGTGGGAGTGAACTCGACAACGACATGGTTCCTTGATACCGAAATTTGCGGTGCCGAAACGACTTTTAGTTCTTCGAGGGTGTTAGGGTACTCAGGGTCGTGTATCCAACGCACAAGTTCTGTTATTTACTATCAGAAAAGGTAGGATACGAATCGAAGCGGTGCTTGCCATATATTTCATCTTGATCAATGGGTTCGACTACATCATCAGCGTCGTTAGGTTCCTCGTCCTCATGATCCAGCCAGAGAGAGGTAAGATGTCGTCTGTCGGCGCTTTTTGCCGGCTTGAAGATGACTGGGTTGGGATTGAAGACTTCTTGGACCATGGTATCGTGAAGGAGGAGAAAGTCTGAGTAAGATGAGTGACATCAGATGCATCGGTGACATTGTTGTCACGAGACGTCACGGACGCGACCTCGCCAGCAATACGAAGCTCAAGTTTTACATCCATCTCCGTCGCCACAAGACCTATTCTATCGTAGATCGCCGTCCCGAAATGCCTCCAAAGGTACAACATCATGCAATGATACTGGCCCCGCTTTGATGTACACCTATCCAGCGAAAACAGGTTGACGAGACGCCAGCCGAGAGCAGTTCGACGCGAGCCACTCGGAGTTCTACACGCGCCTCGACTGGGAAAAACGAAGAGGACATGTCAGGCCCGACATCGCAGAAATCCACGAAAAAGGCAGCTGCAAAGACTTCAAAGAAGGCAGCCCCGTGCGTCGTATTTTTCTGTTGTTCTGTTGGACTAGACTTGCTGATTTCGATACAGGAAAGGCGCCGCTGATGAAGAGCCAGTGCGTGAGCCGTACCGTTTCTGTCATTTTGCCGTGTGTGACGGTTTTGCCAGCCTCCCGCGAAGAAGGCAAGAATCAGCAACACTAGGGTCACGAAGCGAGGGAAGAAGTCAAATGCAACGTACGGCAATTATTTGTATAGGGCACTTCGCGGGAGCTCATCCTGTTTTTTTTCCGTTTGTTCCTCGCTTTCCACGCTATCCCCTCGCGTCGTCCTACTCGCACCTCCTCTTTGGCGTGCCACTATATCCACTTTTGCTGTTCCGAAAAAAGTGCCCCCGATGATGTAATGACACGTGCTCTCGTCCCTTCCACGTGGCTGATGTCGTTCTATTTTAGGAGTCCACTGCCCTGTGAGTCCCTACTGTCACAGCCTTTTTCTGTCATCTCCTCTATCCCGTCTTGGTGTCGTGGTGGCGGTTGGCGTGGATGTACATTCATGCGCTTTCTATCTTTCCTTCCTTGCTGCTCTTCTAACGATATCAACACTATTCATAGCGACGACCCATCCGGTCCCAGCAAGCCGGTAGCGAAGGTCGGGCTTAGTGTGCTGGTGTCATTACATCCTCATCGTCCCCACACAGGCCCCCGAGGAAGCCAAGAAACTGGCAGCTGGCAAATCCGAACCTTACGCCCCCGCGCGCTCCATCGCGCTCTTCGAGACATATGCAGACCCAGATACACCCGATGTCATAGGCCCTGAAGGGCTCGAGAAGTTGTGTTCGGACGCAAATATTTCAATGGAAGGAGCATTGCCCTTACTCTTTTCTTGGCAACTGGAGGCTCAAGAGATGGGAAAATTTACGAAAGACGAATGGGTCAAGTGGACCAGCGCACGCAAGTACGTTTGCTAGTTTCTTTGTTACTGAGACACCGCCCCTTACACCATTTGCAGAATATCCACGCTTTCTCAGATATACCAGGCGTTGGCAGACCTCGACGATCTCTTGATTGATGGGAAACCCCCGTTAAAACGTCGCTCCAATGCCAAGAGAAACGATGAACCATACGATCGATCTGCATACTGGGCCTACACCGTTGATACAAAAGACGCGTTCCGAAAACTTTACATGTTCTGTTTTACACTTGTAAAGCCTCCGTGGGTTGTTCTGCTTCCGTTCCTTGTTATAGGCGCTTATGGAGCGCGTTCCGGTTGCAGGCAATCTCGAAACATTGACATGGAGGTTAGACCGTCTGACATTTTGCCTATAAAGGCATGCTGTCTCGACACCTATCACTAACCTTAATTCATCAGACCGCCACTGCCTTTTGGACTGTGCTATTGGCACCGAAGTCGCCTCTCATGAAGGACGTCCTGGAGTTTGTCGGCGTATGTCATTATTTTCTTTACGACAGAATGTATTGTTGACATTGATATTCGTATCAGGGAAAGGCAGAGTCTTACAAGGCCGCAAATAAGGATTTATGGACCATGGTCAGTCTTGTAAATATTCTTGTTGTGAAACGTCGGTCTTTATCGGAAGACAGATGCTTGAATTTTGCGAGACGATGTCACCAAATCTGGACGGATATGAGGCAGATGGGGTAGAAATTCTTTTCGTCCATAGCGTTATCTTTACTCACCACTTTGGTAGGCATGGCCCACACTCTTGGACGATTTCGTTGCGTCGAAAAAGAGAGGAAGTGAGAAACAAGTAGATGAGGTTGCTTGAACATCACCCGCACTTGGGCGCAATACTTTGCATTTCTGCTACTGTATCTAGCGGATACATCTTGGTCGGGCACCGGGTACAGCCACTGTGTTGTGATGTGTGTGGCCGGGACATCCTGCAACAAACAGACACAAATGGTATATAGCAGGAAAAAAATTTTTACACTCATTCTTTCATTCTCGTCTTCTTCCATTTATTTATCCCATGGTAAGTGTTACTTTCCTCCTTTCTTTCTGCCGTCTGCGCCATCTATGTGATGACTTTATTCTCTTCCCCGTCCTATACGACCATGCCGAGGAATAGAGCATTTCTGTTCGCAACAGAAACGCGTCCTACGGGGCGTACAGTGTACTTGCCAGTGCCATTTTGTCTGATTCTTATTTTTATCACCTGTCATCTGTTAAACCTGTTACTGACCATCTTCTGTCCTCTCTAGGTGAGCATCTCCTGCCCAGTTTGATCCATCGGATGAAAATTTCCGTTACATTCGCAGTTTCCACCTTAGTGCCCTCTTTATGGAGTACTCCCCCAGTGCGGAACGTTTACATTCCCCCTCCATACCAACCTGAACCCATTGGGTTGCGTCGAGTGTGGGCCGCTTTCTTAGGAGGTGCGCTGGACGGGAAGCGGGGGTCGGCACGATGCGGGATGATAATGTCCTTCCTTTGGATGTCTGATCCTTTCCTCTTTGTTGAGTATGCGCGACGAAGAACCTTTCACTGACTCCTTTCAGTTACAGGTGTTGAGTAGTATCCGCTAGCTGCTCTGCGTATCCCCTTGTTGGTTCTAGTACCACTTGTGTCATGTATGCTGATATATATGGTGACGTCTTTCAATATGTATAAGTTGATCGAGTGAATTTTTTCCTTGCAAATTTTAAAGTACTTTTGAAGTACTTGTTGTATTGAACACTATCGCCATTGGTGCAGCTTGAAATGGAACGGTGAACGAGAATAGTCGTGGCCAAGGAGAAATTTATTCCCGCACCAGGATGAGGCAGCATGCTCTGTTCTACAGTCTTTCGAATGAGTTCTCCAGGCTTAGGTTAAACCCGTTAACTTCGGACGCGTCTGTCGGCCTTTTCATTGGTGGTAACATATGGCGGCGACCGTGTTGGACGCACACCCCGAGGTTCGGGACCTGGTCCTGAACTACTTTCAAATCGTCACGAAAGAAAAATTTGTCCTGTCACGCCATTAAAATGAGTCTGCTTCTGAGAAGCGGCATGGTATTGGATTTTCTGGGTTGTTCTATATAGCGTCCAGCCGCAATCCTTCGCTCGGTATGTCGCACCGGCGTACGTTTCGGATATTCGTGCAAGGAGGCGTTGGCCCTAACTAAGCGGGTTGTAAGACTACATAGATATTGCACTTGTATGAGATACATTGTTTACTCTCTATGTCCCCCAGCTATGCGAAAAACAGTCTCGTAGTATTCCACGAAGCGGACGGAAAGCCTAAAACCCGCTGCAGACATGCTTCCGTTCTTACTTGGTCACCTTCTTCGGCGGCCCATCCGGGTAGAGCTAGACGGGGTATTGTGAGAAACCTACGTGAAAAAAATGAAGTATTAACCTTTCCAGGGTTAAGAATGTTTTGAGGATCAACGGCCGTCTTGATCGTTTTCATTAATTCCACGGTACCCTCACCTAGCTCGTCGATGAGATATTCCTTTTTACCGACTCCGACACCATGCTCCCCAGTACCTGTTACCCACAGGATCAGTCGACAAGTAACCTCAAGTACAGAAAGATTACTCACATGTCCCGTCCAGAGCGATTGCCCTATGCACGATACGGTGAACAGCATCGCTCACTTTTCCCAACTCATTGTCATCCTTGAATAGCAGCAGGGCATGGAAGTTGCCATCACCAACATGGCCCACAATAGTGCTCAGTATCCCGGCTTCTGCGAGATCTTTCTTCGACTCCGCCACTAGTTGAGGAAGGCGCGAGACAGGGACGCTAGAGGTCGAATGTCACACACGATATTCCCTGACGTAGCTGAACTATCCGTCTCACCAAACATCTGTAGTCCAACACTTTGCACCGGAGCCCGCATAAGCTATCGATGATGTCAAAGCGTGTTTCCTGTTCCTCCATAAATCATCGGCTTCCTCATCGGTCTTTGCAAACACGAATTGGGAGCTAGAGTGTTTTTTGGTGATTGCCTGTGCTTCTTTCGCTGCCAACTTGATGGACTCGGGGGATCCTTGTATCTTGAAAAATAGGGTGTCGCTAACTGGGTACGTGTGTTCAATGACTCCACTCTTGTTTATAGCATCCATCACTATGACGATGTCAATAGCGTATCTCCAAAGAAGATATCTCGCATACTATTGTTATCCAGCAGTTCGACACATTCTATTAATTGTGGCGAATTAATTACACGAGCTGCAGGCATTAACACATAACTCACGGAAATTGGCGCCGTAAGGTGAATTAAGTATTTCCTGCACGGCATCCACCGCTTTGTCTATTGAAGGGAACTGCGCCATGGCAACTTTGGTTGGAAGTCGTGGAGCCAGTCGGAGTGTGGCTTCCGTAACGATACCCAGTGTACCCTCAGCGCCAATGAACAACTTGGTGGTATCGAATCCAGCGGCGGACTTGCGCGACCGTCGCCTCGTCTTAATCACTTCGCCATTGGGGAGAACAACCGTCAAGTTTAAGAACCATTCAGCCTTTGCCGTGCCATACCGAACCGCATTGGCTGAAGAATATCTGGTTAATGCGCAATTGCATTACCCGCTTGGGAGCTAGAACGTACTTCCACTACAGCCAGTCCCAACCATACCACCGATTGTCGCGCCAGGTCCTGGGTCAAGCTGCAGAAGGCGTCGGAATATTGCAGAGTAGAAGGCATCAAAGACTGACGGGAAAGAAAAGTGGGATCCCGTCTTCTTTGAGAGTTCGGTTGATATCCTCCCACCTGGCTCCCGCTTGACAAATGAGATCGGAATCCGCCTCTAAAATCAAGGTCAGCATAGAAAGCAAAAGTTTGATATGCGGGTTGTTTGTCGTCATCACTTGGCGGTTCACAATGAAAGTCTTCATTCATCATGCTCTTTGCGATATGACAGTCCAAGGGTAACATGTCATTTCCACACGTCCAACAAAAGGACACTCACCGTTTATCTGAATAATTTTATCCATCCCTGACACATCGACGCAGATACTCCCAGTAGGCACCTATTAACATGATTTAGCACACGAATGCACTGCCAAGATCAGGCGACGCACCCCGGAGAAATGCCCCTCAAGACTCGTAGCACCAGACGAAACGACAATGGGAACCCGGTATTCCCGAGCAATGTTGACGATTTTCACCACATCTTCAGTGCTACTCGGCCGAACCTATGACTCCTCGTCGAACGGCTGGCAACGCAGTAAGGGAAGGGCACACACCACAACTGAGTGCGGGGATGCGGGATGGTACGAGTTGTCCGACGAGCCGTAAGATTTGAGGACCTCCGGGTCGGTGGACACAGTGTCCTCTCCAGGCAACGCAAGCTTGAGTTTTTCTATAGCAATCCTTATTTCGCGTTCAGAACCGTATTGTTGTTCGATATTGGACTAGAGAGCATTAAACGGTATTCCCTGCATACAGAAACCGTGACATACGAAGAGTATCGAGTCCACATACTGTGTCGCGAGGAGTAGTCCGATGGCATACGTGATACCCTGCAGAAAACTGCGTGCTTTCCAAGAATACGCGAAATAAGGCGACCAAGGCGAGTATCGGGAAAAAGTGCTGGGCTCTTTGGTGACCACCTTGGGAATGGGTCTCTTCGCAGCGTAGAGGCGGCGCTGGACGACTGGGAAGCGCCATGGCTGTCTCCCCAATCCGAGGCGGAACATGGTGGTTGGGAGATAAGAGGCAACCGATTCCTCAGCTGACACCTGTTCACTAACAAAGATATTCCGGGAAATCGCATCTCGCGTGCTATTAGCAGATGTTGGCGTAATGAATCAGGCGGTGTGCTGGAACCAGCTGAGTAAATCTTCAAATCAAGGTCGCGATATGTTGAGAACGATGCAAATAGTTTGTTTCATTGTAATATTGAAAAGCTCGGAACTGTAATCTAATCTATGGGTTTGAATGCTTGCATATGTTCCATCATCTCTCTTACTTCCGTCTCAGCAAACACAGCAGCCTCCCTCGCAACCACAAGTTTCTCCTCCAGCTCATCCGCCGTCATTTCCCTCATGGCCCCATTCTCTTCGACCAAGCCCATATTGTTAAATCTGCGCAAGGTATTTCCAACTCGTGGCATGAACCCATGCCTGTCCCAACCACTATCGTTGAACGCAAGGACTGCGCGAACAGCAGCGGTATTGATATCTCGATGAAGTTCTTCGAGCTTTGAAAGCTGCACCTCCATCCAGCGTGCACGTCGCTCGAGGGCCAGGGTCAACGCAGCGACTTCATCGTCTTTTCCTTGGCTCTCTTCGCCTCCTTCATCGAGAAAATCATCTCCTTTCAACATATCCCTCAGCACGCCGTCAAAAGAGGAACTATCATCCCAGGTCGTACGAGGCAACAAGCGCAGCAAATCGGATATGGTTTGAGTCAGCGTCTCCAACAGCTGCTGAAAGGAAGAGACTGCGTTATCGATGGATCCTGAGGGGACACTGTTGGCAAAGGTGCCACCACCAACCGAAAGAGCAGACAGAGCATGTACAAGTGGTCCATACTCGAGCGGCATCTTCGCAGCAGGGTTGATCTTATGAAGATTGAAGAACGGATGGTTTGGAAGGTCCATAACGGGGTTTGTCATGTGGATATCTTCCATCAAATCTTCCACCGGTGTGGGGCCTTTACGATCCACAGATTGAGAGCGAGAATTGGTGGAACTCGAAGTCGCGGTATTTCCCTTGCTTGATGGAAGAAGTGGTACATCGGATGCAGAGAACGTGTTCGAAGTTTCCTCCGTGACTTGATCTTCTTCCTTTGCAGATGCCTTAGCTGGTTTCACGATGGGCTTGTTCTTCTTCGGTTTCTTGGAGAGCAAAGGGACCTGAGTCGCTTGAGAGGAAGTCGGAGCAGATGTCTGACGAGCGACAGATTTTTCCGTGGTCGTGATTTTGGCTCGTTCGCTCGTCAATTTAGCTTTCAAGGCGTTGGCCTCCTTGATGGCATTGCGTAGCTCCCTGTCCTTCTCTGCCTGGGCAGCCCTTGCTTTCTCAAGCTGGGCGAGCTTTTTCTCCCTCTCCGCCTTTGCAAGACGCTCTTTCTCTCTAACAGCCTTCGCTTCCTCTTTTTTTATTTTTTCTTTCTCTAGACGCTCCTTCTCTTGCTGTGCTTTTACAGCCGCAGCCTTCTCCTTTTCGGCAGCCTTTCCTGCTGCCTTCGCTGCCGCCTTTTCCTGGGCAACTTTCTGTCTTTCGGCCGCCCTTTCGGCTGCAGCAGCCCGTTTTGCTGCTTTGCGTTCCGCCTTCTCTTGCGCCTCGAGGTCTTCAGGGGAGACGTCGTCTGTTATCGGAACAGTTGGAGTGGTGTCTATACTCGGAGCAGCAGATGAAAGGGCTGGAAAGTCTGAGGTCGATAAAATCGGAGGTTGGATGGTTGTGTCTATGGATGCTGTGGAGATTGGAACAGCAAGAAAATAAGGTAACACAGATTAGCGTCAAAGAAGACGATAACACCAGAGCTAGAGGAGAGGGGGGAGGGTGTCAAGCGTATAGTGATGATTTTTAGCGTGATCATAATTTTTGTTGGCCGCAAAGTCGATGTAGTCCAAACATAGCGAGACGGAAGGGGTGACAGGACGGTGCATCAAGGCCGATAATAGATTTTCCGCACTGAGAAAGCACGGGAACTCGGTACGCTGTCCTCCCTCTCCTCAGAGGAACATGGAAGAAACTCACCATTCATAGTTCCATGATTCTCTATTCCCAATATGCCCGGCAAGTTCGCACCGCCTTGAGGGTACGCAAGTCCAGGGGGTGTTACGTAGTTTAGGTGGCTGTGGTCCCCTTGCTGATATCCTATGTCTTGACCCGACGCAAATCGCGCAGACATGATCGCCGGATCGGTGAACGGTTGATGTCCACTTACTCCCGGTTGTTCTGGATAACAAGAAAAAACAGAGAAAAGGGTAAAATGCGAATGGATATAGGATAATATAGGATACATTGACGCAAGAAGGGGGAAAAACAAAAAAGTCCCGTCAACACTCCCGTCGAATGAATCATACAAAGAGAAGCATCCTACCAGCAGAGCCGCTACGCACGGCCGACCCATTGGACACCCGATCCCGGCTTGATTGGATGAGATCCCTGAGATCTGCTTCGCTGATACCGGTATTGAACAAGGGGAAGCGGCCTTGCGCCTGTGGATACGGTTGGGCCTGAGTGTGTTGCAACATGGGCGAACCCATCGCCGAAGGTGGATGTTGGTATACATAGTCTTGGCGTGAATGCAACGACCACTGAGAAATGGCAGGAGAATGAGGCTGTTGGTCCGCAAAATTGAACAGCGATGGCGTTTCGCCTAGACTGTTGCTGACACTGAGAGGTGAG
Source organism: Armillaria sp. CMW 4456 (assembly GCA_028551335.1). Classification (NCBI taxonomy): domain Eukaryota; kingdom Fungi; phylum Basidiomycota; class Agaricomycetes; order Agaricales; family Physalacriaceae; genus Armillaria; species Armillaria sp. CMW 4456. The sequence goes on along the minus strand of JANDKJ010000525.1, from coordinate 82,876 downwards.
GACGCAGCCGTCGACCCTCGTCTACCCCGAGCAAATCCAAAACGCGAGACTTTCCTACTTTCATCATCAAAGGAAGACTTAGTCGGAGAATGCACTTGAGATGAATCCTCGTTCGCCTCAGCGAATGGGTTGAAAGATCCGACGTAGTTCGACCCTCCAGTAGACTGCCGCTCGATCGATGGCGGTGACCGAACAGACATGGGGTCGTATATCGACCGACTAGGATTATGAGGATAAGGTAAACCCGGTGGTGCCACAAGAGCACCAGGAGCACCCTGGCGTAGAGCCGGAAAGGCGTCGACATAGGTACCAACGAAAGGAGTTTGCGCTTCTGCTTCAAAGTCGGGTAGCTGTACTTCGTTTGCATCCTCGCCTGCAAGCTTGGGATCTAGGTTGAAACTAAATCCACCAAAGCTGCCTTCCCCGCCAGACAAATTCTGTAAGGTACGATCAAAGTCGGGGAAAGGGCTGAGCGCCGAGACAGATGGTAGAGGGGCTTCACGACGGGCTTTGACGTCATCAAGTAATGCTCGAGCTGCATTTGACATCTGGTATGAAGTCTGCATGGCAAGCAGGGGTGTTTGTGGAGACGCTGTCTCTGCACGAGGTGGACGCGCTGGAGAAGGAAGACCTGGCGGTGCTGACAGACCAGGGGGAACCGCGGGAAGACCTGGAGGAACAGAAGGTGGTAGCGAGTCCGATGATTTGGCAGGGGAGAGAGAGCCTGGCTCCGACTCAGCATTGCCAGATGGAGTGGGAGACGATGGGTGGACGGGAGTTGAAGGCTTCTTCTGCGGAGACTTTGTTTCACTAGGAGTTGAAGGCCGCGGTGGAAGCGACGCGGGCGTGGAAGGACGAGACGACAGCTGCGACACAGACTTCACAGATCTTCTATCCTGGTGCACACGAGCACTTGATGGACGCGACTCAGTTGCAACAGGACGGGTTTGCCTATTACCGCCCCGCCGACTTTGACGTGAAACTGGCATATTCGAAGGCGAAGAAACGTTAGAGGAAATGGTCGTCGACGGTGCAGGTGCCGTTGCTTTATGTCCCCAGGCTGCGGCACGCGGAAGTCCTGTACCGAATGTTTTATAAGTAAAATTCCAGAGAAGTTTTACGACGCACCTTCAGCTTCTTCCCCTTTCTTTCCCAGGACTGTTCTTGTTCGACTTTCTGTTGCTTTGATCGTATGCTTTCTAGAATGCAGTGAGGATAGGAACACAAAGGAGAATGAAGCAGACGAACAGAGTCGTCAAATCCTCCTTCGTAAAGCAGTCCTTTTCATCTCCCCATTCATGGAGATTCATACAACTGTGATCGCTGCAAGTGGCGCCCCGTAAGAAGGCCATACAATATTTCGTAGTTCCGTAGCTGGCTCTCATCACTTCCCGGCCGCCACCAGGGGATGGTGAGCCATCAACAGCGGCGATGGCGCGTGCTACATCTTCCCGCCTGTGATATGTGATATACAGTCCGACAACGGGTGCGCCGCCACCTGATGGGGTTCTCTTGACCAGAACAATCTTTGTTATTTTCCCGTACTGGCCAAAATATTCGTTTGAACGTAAAGTCGGAATAAGCTGTATGGAAGAGGTGAGTACCACAGCATGTGACAGCATGGACAAGAAGTACTTCTTCTTTAGCAAACCGGGGTCCTATTCCAACCACGTAGACAACGTTGCGCTGTACGACACGCACATTGGCCAGGTGACGTCTCCCCAAAGCATCAAGCTCTTTGCGCTCTCGTTCGCGTTGCTTCTTCTGCTGGGTCAGACGCTTATGGCTGGTAAAGCACGATAGAATGAGGGTGCCATAGAAGAGAGACGCTTAATGAATACACGCACTCTTGGGGAGAGATAGGCTTGAACTCAACACCTTCATCTGTGTATACCCTGCGGCAAGCTGGACAACGCTTGTTGAGATTCTCTTTGATGTGATGCCAGCAGAAGCGACAAATCTGGTTTGAGTAGTTAGTAAAAATGGTCAGAAGTGCTACATACAAGATACTACCTGGTAGCCGCAGACGCAAGGCTTAAAATTGAGGTCCGAAATGTCCATTTCTTCCAAGCACAGCGGACACTCGGCATCTTCCTGTGGATTTTAGATACACAATGAGTAATGAGATGGCTCTCAGTCAAAAACGATTAAAGACTGACTGCTTCTTCATCGTTCCAGTACGCGTCCTGGACTCCAGCCAGTACGTGGGACTTTGATTGTGAAATAGAAAAGCCCTGGTGAACGACGGGCGCTGGGAGTGCATGATGTGAATGAACCCTTGTAGCAGACATGGTGTATGAAGCACTAATGGCAAAGACGTTGGAGGAGAAACGCTCGAGGATGTGGTAAAAGGCGAAGCGGTGAAGCTGGAAACGTGATGGTACACAGTGACAATGAGGCCTGGTATTATGTAAGCACTTCTGTTTGTTTGGTTACCATTTGTCCTAGCTTGCCGACATGATGCCTTGATTCTGGAGCAAGGGCGACCGCAGACTCGACTTGCAAGAGGGCCAGATTATTTGTCTGCGCGTATTAGCCACTCAGTATTGACTAAACCACCTTGCTAACTGTCTCTTTTTTCACCTAGCGTTAAGGGTCTTCCCGTAACTGTGGCTGTTCTGTTGCTATTCTGTTGCTGTGGTTCGACTTCCTTGCATTACATCAAGTTCCTAACCACTGATATGGCACACTCAGCTCGACAAACATGCGCCCGGCCTCGACCTCCCAGGTCAGCTGCTCATGCCTGCATTGTCCTCGTGCGCACTTGAACTTACCTCGTATACTCCTCGAGATGATCCTGACATCGAGCTCTGGCCACAATCCAAACCATGTTCCATGTGTTATCTGTATTTCTAAATCTATGTTGAAGGATTAAGGATGGGTGAAAGTCACTTAGAAGGGTACCTCGGACATCTTCGATAGATGAGGCGCCACTTTGATCGAGGTCCTCGTTTCTTCCTTAAATGTGATGTAGATAACCTCAGAATGGATCCATCGTGAATAGCTAATTGAATGATACAAGACCTGAAATGGGTGTATCAGCACAGCGAGCGCGGACGAAGTGGCACTTACATACTGTAATATTAGCTATTGTTCAAAATATCCCACTTAATCTCAGCGCCGTCTCCGTACTTATTCAAAAGCCATTCATTGGCCTTGCGAAAGTGACCGTTTCCCGATAAATCCCCTATGTGCCGAAAGCGGTGAAGGGTGTGCAGATCTGGGACAGCTCAAACTCTCGATCTCCCATAACGTACTAGATGAATTGACCTTAGAACTAAGTGTTTCGTCTGGAAAGAAATAGGTCAACGTTGAGAAAATTCAGATCGTAGAAGAACAAACTTCGTCAATACCTATCTTGTCGCATGTCTTTTGGGCAGGGAGCCCCCAAGCCATGAAGACAACGCCTTTCTCATTGGCCCGGGAAGTGACGGCTTTGATGACCTGAGCAGTGAACGTCTCCCAGCCCTTACCAGCATGGGAATATGCTTTATGTGCACGGACCGTGAGAGAAGTGTTAAGCCAGAGTACCCCCAACCGAGCTGTTGGACTAAGATCTCTAACAAATCAAGAGTCAGCAAAGGAACAGGCGGAGAGGAATCTGTCAAAGTACCCAGTTCGAGGTATTGCGAAAGAAGGTATATCGTTTGCTAGCTGTTTATAGATGTTCCGTAGCGACCCAGGAATCTTTGTTGGGGGTAAAACCGAAAACGACAATCCTAATGAAGACGTTCACAAACGATCCAGCAATAGATATAGCAAAGGGAAAACCATGAGCTTGCCCCACGTTGTGGTACGGATCCTAAGAAAATTGTCAGCAAAGGGTGAAGCATTCAAGATAATATATCTTACCTGACCGAGGATAACTACCTTCACAGACTCTAGAGGTGTAAGCCGCGACCAAGCATATACGTCCGCCACTATGAGCATGTAATTTTCCCCCCGAAAAGTTGAGAAGTATCTTAATACTTACTTGGAGGGTAAACGGTGTACACATTATGCTCCTGAAGTAAGAATTGTTTTAACTGCTTCGTGAAATAAGCATATACACAACACAATACATCAAATGGGTAGGACTCCCCTTCAGGAAGTAGTCCTTATCAAACTCGGATTGTAGCACATCGTACCATGACTTGTGCATAGTATTTTGCTCAAGAGTAGACAAGATAGCTTCTACAGTGGGTGGCGGTAGTGCAGACAACTTCTCCGTTGTACCATGTTCGACGACGGGAATATCACGAAGTGCTGATATCTTGGAAACACTAGAAGATTTGAGGAAATAAGAGTCGGTTCGGACCAGTAACATGAATTGTAACCAGTCGGACTGCTATCCAAGTCGTTTGGCCACTGGTGTCAATGAATCAAATCGGCTTACCGAGTAACAGTTGCTTTAACTGATCTCCCAACCTGTGATACTTTCATACTATGAGAAGATTCCAGGTTGTCGGTATCAGTTTTGCGTGTATGCTTGGGCATGGTATTCTGGTCCAAAGGTTGAACGAACTGAGAACAAACAGACGCGTTGTGTGGTCCTATTGACACCTCGAGCAATGACGTCACGATCTACACCTTCAATTCCAACTACAAAACGAGGGCTCAACCATTTCCTGCATCAGAACATATGAAGACCAAGAAGAAGCTTCTGGAAGCTTTTTCTTGACACAGGAAGAACTGCACATATGTTCGACTCCCGTGGCTTGTACAAACAAAACGAGAAACTTCATCCTACTCAAAACATTATTGAGAATCGATGATAGCACCCGCAGAGGCCGATGAGGGCCGGTCAGCCTCTAGCTAACTGAAATGGAGGTCTCTTCAAAACACCTCTGGGCATTGATGTGCATTACATGCTCTCCAGAGTCGTCAAGTATGAGAGTGTAGATGAACATTTTGGCCAAGGTCGTGTTAACGAGATGCGGCGCGACACTCGCACCATAAGACCGCAGCGAAATAAACCCAGATGGAAGTAGAGAACTTCATATCTGAGGGGATCCGAGTGGCAACGGCATTGTTACGAGTGCTGGATGCAATCCTTCATGCTGGGGGCTGCAAGAAAAAACCTCTAGCAGATATTTCTATAATTGTATTGTCACGAGCATTGGGTGAGCTTGGCGCGGCTTTTACAGTCTACCTTGTAACACCTTTTACAGTTGCATTGCGGCGTTAGATAACCTATCAAGCTAGTTCAAAGTTGTCGACCTTGGCGCCTTAAGCCACTTATTTAACGCCGACATCGAGCCATGAAAACTATCTGAATAGATCGCTCGTTACCTTCCTGGTCCAAGCATTCTGCTCTTACTCAAGAACGGCAGTAAGCATTGACTCGGACGTTCAAGAAGGAACGAACCCGGGTTAACGTTGTTCACCGGTAGATACCAAGCACCCTATGCTCGCGGACGCCGATGGATAAACAGTGGGTCTCTGAGCCGGACGTTCCTAGTAATCCAGCCAAAAATCCGTGGCTACTTGAAGTACTACCTCTCCTTCTCGTGTGTTGTTCATGTACTAATGCCAAGACATCTTCTTTGCATTCTAGTGGATGCAACGATCAGCGCAGTCGGCTTCATCATCGTAACCCAAGGTTTGCCGTAACTGGTTAAGTGCACTCCTTGATTGTCCTCCGGACTCGAGCTAGAAGCATGCTTAATGGCATTTCGCGTAGAATATTTTTCTGCGTCGTTTTGCCGATGTCCCTCTGGCTTGTGGATATTACCACCAGTGATATATGCAAGAAATCTCAGTTCGTCGGATACTCGTCGAAGGGTCAAATCGGGTCTGCCGCAGTTGATTTCGAGCTCCAAAAAGACCAAAATATCCGGGTGTTTGATATACATCATCGACATCAGCTTCAGTCAACAATAATAGGCTATCCTTCGTCTCATTCTACAGGTGGGTCGCTCAAACCGCTTCCATGTTTCAATTTGCCTTGACTGCGCATGGTAAAAGGATCCCATTAATGCATTGGCATGTACCAAGATGCCAATTTCTGACCACGTGAAGTTTCCGTAAGGTGGCTTGCCGAGGCGGATACCTGTTCCGTGGACTATATTTTGTTCTTCTGGCCCAGCAGAACGATCTTAGAATGGGAGAAGAGCTCGAGGCGGAGATGGCGGTGGGTAGTAAATATGACAGATGGCATACCGCCGCTTCCATCATCCCCGCAGTATGCAAGGGTTTAAAAGCAAACAGTTGTAGTCCAACTTTTCTCATCCATATCGTCCGCTATGCCTACTCTCGAAATCAAGACCAACGCTCCTGTATGTGCAGTTGCCTACGTTTTGCATTCTATTGCAACTCACTTTGTCTCGGTAGATTGCTGATGTGAATGCATTTGCATCTCAGTTTTCTCAGGTGCGCAGCTCTTTCAGTTCCGGGGATACTTATATATTTATTTTCTTTCCAGGAAGCTGCACGTATCTTTGAAAAGCCCGAGGCGGTCTTTTCTATTCTGGTCACCCTAGTTCCCATCATGTTGTTTGCTGGAACTCCTGAGCCTACGTTCAGCATGTCTGTTGTAAGCAACTCCCAGTTTCGCTGCTAAAATACCTGATTAGAATTGAAACTCCCAGACATGTCTCGACACGCTTTCGCCTGAGAAAAACATCGTTTACAGCAAGGAGCTTTTCGCGTTCGTTGAGACATCCCTCGGTATAAAGAACAACAGGGGATACATGTTAGCTGTCTGCTTTTCTCTTCGCTGCTGTTCTGATAAGAAATTGTAGTACTTTCTTAGATCCCGGCCGACCCAACCTTGGGTATGTCCGCTGTTATTTTAAGAACTAACATAACATTTATTCTTTCACAGCTTGCACAGTACAACCTTTGCATCCATGTTCGGCGATAATTAGACAAGAGAAGTCAAACTTTGTATTGCTCCACCGAATGATAATTCCCCGTGTTGTGGCTCCGCGTTTCTTGAGGTATCATCGTTATCTGCATGGTAAATATCGTAATTGAGATGAAGCCAATCGTGCTGGCGTTCAAGACCATTCCTCTCGACTGACTTTTTTTGACACATGACACTGAATTTGTACAGTTACAGATTTATCCTACAAGATTTTGGCTTCTGTTTCACAGCGCTTTACTTTCCAAAGATAGTCGCAAAGGTAGTACTCTGGTATCTGTAAAGACAGGTGAGACGGCAGCGGCGTGATATTCTGTTTTAAACGTACCCCAGGTAAGCCCTTCCGGGATCCAAGAACGTGCTGAGAAAGATGATAGTGAGTTTTCATTGATTATATAATTGACTCATAGAACTTGCATGTATCCCCTGTCGTGCGACAAGGAGAGGGTCTTGTTCAAGAACGCAGCAAGTTCTTTGCTGTATTTTTCGTTCTTCTCTGGGTTAAGGTTGTCGAGACTGGTCTATGAGAAGGTTATCATCAGATCTCACTTGTGGCCGACAAAGGTGCCCACAACATACCACAAGCAGCGTGAAAGCAGGATCGGTCGTTCCAGCGAAGGTCAAGATGGGAACAGGTGTAACGCTGACAGTGATGTACGCCTCGGGCTTTCCAAGGATGCGGGCAGATTCCTGCGCGAGAATGTATCAGATCGCAAATAAGAAGATTCTGGACGGCACGGCTCAACCTTGGAAAATTCAAGCGCGAAGGCGTTGAGATCAGGGATCTGAAAGATGATCGTGAGATCCAGATAGGTCAGAGAGTCGCAAATATTCCTTACGACAGCATTCGTTTTCAGTTCGAGAGAAGGCATGTTGATCGTTGTGAGAAAGAGTAGTCAGACGTCAGTCAATGGCTAAATCATGTTATCTCATGACGCCATTCCGCCTGTAGTCGGGCCGACTCGGAATCAATTCTACACCCTGGAAATTCAAATTTCCGAGCACGTTGAATTCTCTAAAGCAAAATGTACAATTGCAAGCACAGCGTAAAGAAGCAAACAATGAGGTATCTGTGAGTCCGTTTTGCAGAATTGACTAATCAATCAAAAGTCCATCCCACATTTAATTTGGAATAGTTCCATACAACTTCCCATCCCTCGAACTCCGACCAACAGTCACTCCAATCGAACCATGCGGCTTTCTCCAACCCTGTTGCTCAACGTCCCAGATGGATACATCATATCGAGACAGAGTAAGGGTTACAGAGGCAGTCTCTCCAGGCCATATTTCAACGTTAGTGAACCCTCTTAGAATAGCGGGAGGTTCTCTGGCAGATCGTGGGTGATGCAAGTACAATTGCGGTATCTGTTATTAATTCGTTTTCAGTCAATACGTGCAGAAATTTGCAAACAACATACGTCGCCGCCATACACAGGACCAGTGTTTTGAACGTTGAAGGTAACATTGAAGGCAGGTTCATGCAGCCTGAGATCGTTGTAGGTATTATCACTCAAGGCATCAAACATTGGGAATATACTTACCAAGCGGCCGTAGAAGACCCTACAGTCGTTGCAGAGGTATTTCCTTGTTCCCAAGCTTGCGCATCTGCACTGCTCGCGAACTGACCGGAGATCTTGGAAATGACGAGATTAGAGTAAGAGAAATTGGTATAACTCAGTCCGAAGCCGAATTCGAAACGAGGTTCAATTTCGTTCTGTCAACCAGGGTATCAGAATGGAGACGAAGTAAAAGTTAGGAACGAACGGCGTCGAAATGACGATAATCGACATGCAGCCTAAAGAATTGTGTTTAGTTAGCAACGAAAAAGCGGATAAAAACCGACCCTTCAATGTATGGAATGTCCAGGATATCCTCATCAGTTCCGCCGGTTACCAATGGCGCGTTGTAGTCATCCGCACTCTTAGCAATGGTATAGGGAAGACGTCCAGAGGGGTTCCAATCGCCATACAACACATCTACGAGCGAGTTTCCAGATTCTGTTCCAGGAGCGCCGGCCCAGAGTACCTAAGAAAACGCTTAGCCAGATATATACATTCAAAAATACTCCTACAGCAGTGACGTTCGGATGTTCGATCCAGGGTTCGATAATAAGAGGACCGACGCTATGAACGACAACAATCGTGTTGTTGTTCTGGGCAGCTACTGCGAGAACTAGGTCATCTCCGCCGTGCCACGCCGTGAGGTTTTTCCTACAATTGTTTGTTTAATGACACTGCATAAAAGAACAGGCTGCATACCTATCACCCTCGTTGCCGTCTACGGTGATGTAATCCTCGCCAGAGTCAGAATTGATGAAGACAAGGGCAGCAGATTTTCGGATAGCATCGTTACCCGCGCGAGGAAGGTCGAAATCGTCCAAGACCCATGATACAGAAGTTCGGTCTTTTCGGGCTCTCGCTTGAATTGCTTCAAGAGGCTGCAAGCTGCATGAATAAAAGGTTGTGAGACTGAGATAGGGGAACTTTACAGTGATGAGGTAGGTGAAATTCGCGGTTCTAGTTTGAAAAGTGAGCCAAGGTCATTTCGACGATACTAGGTGTATTCCCACCCTGATCCCCATCCAGAAGCTAAAGTTCCATCATCTCCTCCCTATTAAATATATCAGTAAATATATAGCGCCTATAAAATGATTATTCCAACATGATCCGCAAATCCGTTGGGCCCAACCCTTCCAGGACCGGCATCAGTGCCAATGAGCACCAAACTTCTCGGCTTCTTCAAGGGAAGGGCACCACCAACGTTCTTCAAAAGAACAGTGCTAGCGGCACCAACATCTCTGACAAGCTTGTAATGATCGTCTTGAACGTCAATGTGAGCGTTGGTTGCTTCGTTGTCTGGAAGGAAAGCGTCAAAGTTGACATCTGGGAACGTCGGATCGTCCTGGTGAAGGAAATACCATGCAGCGAGGATACGGCTCGCTATAACACGAGTGAGTGCCTGGAAACCCGCAAGTAGTATATACCTTACCCATGTCATCAACACGCGTTTCAGGGATGGTTTCATTGTGAACATAGGCTGTCAAGTTCCCACCGAAATAAGAGTCGCCAGAGTCAAACGTCACATCTCCCGGCATGGTCATCTGTCAATGGTTGTCAATGATTCTTCTGCAGTAAGCCAACAAGCAAGCCATACATCCAGGCCCACGATGGCAGATATCGTTGACATTGTAGCTTGCCAGTCAGACATGATATCTGTGAGAGTGAGCATAGTAAATAATAATCTAAATGAGCACATACATCCTTGGAAGCCGTACTCCCTTTTGACAATGTTGTTCATGATTTTGTCATTTTCGCATGCATAAGTAGCATTGATCAAGTCTATCGACATCTAGCAGTCTGTCCCAGCCCAATAATGCATCGACTTACTGTAACTGCACATCATACTGGAAACACCAGCCATAACACTTCTCATAAAGGGATGGGCATAGATTTCGTGCTGCGTTCTGTCGTCCACATCAGAACTTTCCTGAGTTCGCTTGTGTTCTTGCTCGCTATGGCATAAATCATCAGTATTGACACGACAAGCAATTCGAGCAATTCACTTGTTGATCAGATGCTTGGCACACGCTTGAACGCCACCCTCTTGCATCCCCAGAACGGTTTCGTACGCCGCTTCTCCGGAAAGATATGGATCAGCACCAAAACCTTCCCAGTTCCGACCGCCCTGGGCGACTCGGCCAATGTTCATCATTGGCCCCAAAGCAACGTTGACGCCCTTTCCATAATGCTCAAGACCCATGTATAACCCACGGAGACGTATAAGACGTCGATTCCATCTACATGTCACCAATTACGTTGAGTGCAATAAAAATGTCAGGATGCACGTACGTCGCGGCGGTATTTACCCCCGTGGGGAAAGAGGTCACAAAGTCGGCAAATCGAACACCAAGAGGGGAATCTTCAAGGCATAACCCAGGGTAGTTATGGTCTGGGAGTGCAGGGGTATTTCCCTGAGGAGAAAAGGTTGACAATAGTGTAGCCCCGGCGGAAACTAGGACGCACCACACACCGACCAATTGCCCAACCGACACCAGTCGTTACATTAACCTTCTCTTCAAGAGTCATCTTAGCAACCTGACAACCAAAGAAGTTATTTTCAATGAATGACGGCCCGGCATCAATAAATAGTTATCAAATGCTGATCACATGAAGATCCAACTCACCAGGCTCTTCGCCTTGGTATACGCAGTTGTCCAGGCAGAAGAATAATCTGGAACATAGTTAGCTCCCACCACCGGAGGAGTATGTGGGTCCGTCTGGATCCCACTTCCACCAGTGGGAGAAGGCAAGGGTGAGAACGTGTAGGATGAGATAGGAACAAAATGTCGAGTTGTTGTTGCCGGAGAAGAAACATACGAAAAGGAGGACAGCGATGTTACGGTAGACTCGGAAGCAGAAGAGACAGTAGTTGAAATCGAAGCATCTGATGCGGAAGAAGTTGATGCGGAAACGCTTGAGGTGACATCAGAATATGAAGCAGAAATGACCGAACCGTCGCTGCTGAAAGCGGATGATACTGAAGAGACAGAGAATGTAGGTGTCGCTGATAGAGACAAGGAGTGCGAGCTCGAAGCGCTGGAAGTTGGGACACTGCTGGCTGCACTAGAGGACGAGCCAGCACCGTGTACTGGAGGTTGCTGATTGAACTGGGCAACGACAAACGGAACCCATATCAGCCAGCGAATGGCTCTGAAGGACATAGTGGGAGAAGGAACGAAACACAAAAGCGACTAGGCATAAAATGCTTGGATTTAAAGCTAAACGGCAAGGCTGAGCCGCCCACCTGATCTAGTTCTGTGACGTACTGTTGATCACTCCATCCTGCTGACAAATATGCGCCTCCCAAGGCTAGGACCAGAGACTCATCGTTTCAGCGCTGGCTGAACGGGTGCGAGGACCGAACTGAATTTTCTGGGAATTTGTACGACGGTCCGGGTGCGGGGAGCGGAAGAGAACAGATGATCATTGTGGCGTCCGGACAACGAACAATCAGAATAAATCAACCCGAATCTGGCAAATTCTTTTCCTTTCTGGGGTTTCCCACTAGGCGAAAATTCTGGAAATACTCATCGATTATATAGATACTGCTCTAGTATTTTAGTAGCATACCATGGACTGATACACTGAAGCTAATGGAAATATATACCGTTGTATGGCCGATGTTGTGAAATGTACTTTTAATCAAAGGACATGGAAGTCACTCTTTCTTCTATTACACACTGGTGCTCCATGCTAAATGAAATGCACCCATTGAAACCATGGCTTGATAGTTTCTGTTATGACATGGTTACGCACCTATCGGAAAAGAAGTAAAGAACAAGTCTGATGCTCCTAGTAGGCCGTTCGTAAATTGAGCTCCACTTGACTCTACCGTCGAGGATGGAGGTCAAACAATTAGAAACACGGACACCCGCCGCGGAAGAAACTGGGAAACGTGGAAAGCCTACTGTACAGGATGAAGACGTAAATACTGTTTTCAAGGTATTACAAGCACACCTCCCTCCAGAGAAAACTACCTGCTTCGAGGAACAAGAAACTGCATTAACTTCTGCTCAAATGGAAAACTTTCCAAGATTCATTCATATACGACTGCAGCGTGTACGTACATATACCCTGAGAATTAGGGGAATACTTCTCCAACTCGATAGCCCTGCAGGAGGTAGCGGAACTGACAATAACTCTAGAAAAGAGGCTTGACATACTGTAAAATGGCTGTTTCGTGAGTTTCTGACCGTGCCTTCAACCCATTTGGAAAAAAGGAATGAATTATCGGAAAACTCTCAACCGAGATATCTTGCTCGTTGCATAACGCATGAAGCGGACCAAATCCAGCAAAGGTGAGTAAAACATGTCTTATAGCAAGCTGTGGGGACTGACTTGATATCATCTCCCTTCACTTCGGAGCGAACACGACACAGAGGGAGTTGAACGCAGACTTTCATCGTCTCTTCATGAACTTAGATGAATTAGTGGAGCTGGAAGCTTAAAAATGTCATTCAGGAAGACGATTCTGACAATAAGGCAATCCGTATCTTTCCGAGTTCATTTACACTACTGAGATGAAGTCATGAGGGGTATGAATGAACAATGCACAGCGCACACATGTTTGAGGCAGGCACCGTATACCACATTCACTTGCGCAAGTAAGCAATGAAGTGCTGAAGCTTTTAAGCTACAGTTCGAACAGATTATAACTGAGTACTGACTGACCCAAAATTCAGATGACGAGGCAGCATTGAAAGTCATTTGGATGAATGAAATTCCAGTGGATCTTGGGAAATAAATTACTTGATTTCGTTGCAGACGGCTATTCGGCATGACATACCGGCAGTCACACAGCAACATAAGGAAGAACCTCTTTCCGAAAGATGCTCTTTGCTTCTCAGAGGCCTCTATATTAGAACCTTGGAGCCTTTGAAGGCTTGGGGTTGGCCTTCTGAGTTTCGATGACAGCGTTCCTGCTGTCTTTACATCTCGAAGCTCAAAGTTCTCCGGTGACACTGCAATGCCGCTAACATTGTCCGGGGATCCTCTGTCCGGTCAAATTTCTCGTTATAAGTACCCACATCCCAAGGAAAGAAAAAAAAGGTATCGCAACAGTCAAGCCCCACCATCTCCTCCTCCATCACCCTGTGGATCCTCATCGTGGGCTGCCAGCGTTGTGCCGTCACCAGCATGGTCTCGTCTCTTCTTCTCCATTAACACAAACGTTATCACCACCAAGTCGAAATCTAGTGTACAGCCAGGCTGGATTCGCAGTCGTGATTTGCGTTCACCAGCATACAGGCCCTCGGAAGTCGACGTATACGTATACCTCGCGACCTCCTCATTAGTCCCAACTCGCGTCAGCTAAAGCCTCGCTCAATCACCATGGCTGCCACATAGAATGGATTACCGAGTACTCACAACGCTCCCGACACCTTTCACGGTCTTCCATCGATACTCTGAATGGTCATCGCCAAGGAAATATCGAGACCTATGCCAACGATCAGTATTGTCAGGGTTCACAGTCGCGACGACGACTTACGAGCTGAACGGTCCCCGCCTATGCAGGAACTCCGTCGCCAGAACGCCACTACCGCCCAATCCCCGGAGGTTACTACTCCGCACGATGGTAGGGTTATCCCAATTCTTCCACTCGATCTCTGCAACAACGCTGTCCGCCTCTGACTCTGCCGGCCGCTGTATTCGCGACATCTTGCGATGCCCGTGCACTTTTGTTGTAGTGATTTGGTAATGTGCTACACCATTGGCCGACACAAGCGCTGTTCGTAGAGGGTTGTCGGGAACGAGAAACAGATCCATGTGAGGGCGGTAAGCACGACCAAGGCTGATACAAGTGAAAAACAGAAAGGGCGGACTGATACAGGTATCTGAATCGATGGTCCAGGTTATGCTTTTGTGTTGACAGGCCTTCCGATCATATAAGGTAACTCAGGCGCACTTCATTCACTTACTGACAACGTCTAGGAAATGGTGCGAGTTCCTGTTTGACGTCGTTAGTTCGGATATCGCGTAGATGGCATGATATACACGTACTTGCATTGAAATTCCACGAAATGAGTCTATATAGATGTACAATAGTAGCTGAACGACGATACAAAGGATGGAAAAAGAAGACTACGAAGAAAGAAAATTAAATATGCCAAGAGTATTCCCAAACCCAGCGAGAGTGGACGACCGTGCGACGACTAAAGGTGATACTCGTGTGAATGGCAAACGAGGAAATGGACTCTTCGTCGTAGAAAAGGAAATCGTGTCCTGACTGTCAGCAATCGTCGACAGGGCAGAGGCCTGAATCTCGAAATTCGAAGGCTCAAAAGTCCATACTTCCCACCGATCCAACGTCGCCAATGATAACCCATGAGAGGATGATGACACACCCTCCTTGTTCGTCTTTCCGACACTACGCGGTCTCCTTCGAACACCGACGACCCGGTGGCCCGATACCCCCCAACACCCCCTCTCGTAACACGTCTCTCCCACCTTCACCACTTGCAAACTCTGCCAAACCTTCGACGATCCCCTCACTCCCTCAGCCGGACCGACCGCGTGATTCGTTTCGCACTCCTCAACAGGTAACGTGAGCTCAGAAGCACGTCGAGTCGAATCCTTCTCTGATGCACGTCGTGAATGAATACCATGTGCAGATACAGGGAACGAGGCTTCATAGGCAGATGTAAGCCTTGAGTGTCGGCCTTGAGGCGAATTCAGGGACGCGAAGCTCTCGCTTCGGGAGCGACGCCCGCCAAGACCATCGTACGAGAGCTTTCTGACGGATTGAGTGGGTGTACATGAGCATCGTCGGGTTTCGTTATCATCGCTGAGGCAGGCCTTGAAGAAATGAACAAACAGGTCGACAGAGAAGATGACAAATAAACTGTCCAGGGGAAGATGGCCGCAATGGCGGCATGGTTGGCGGGGCAGCGGAGAAAGGCATAGTTGGGTCACCTTGCCATATGCTTCGTCGAGGACGCGAATTTTTTCACCAGTCATTCCGTCCCAGAGGGATATAATCCCCGCCTCTGTCACTGCTCCAACGATTGTGCGAGTCTCGTCTCCCATGACAGTTCGGCAAACATCTACCTTTGTGACAATGTCGGCAAGGCTCCCCGCCTGGACTGCAAAGTCGGGCATGAATATCTTGTCTGTTTCGTTAAACTCTTGAACCTCCAATGTCCCATCATCTAAACAAAAGGCGGCGCAAAGGGCGCCTAAAGGTGTGACTCGAAGGACATGGGATTTGATCGTATTCGTTCGACTGAAAGGGCGAAGCTGTATCATCGTCGGTAGCTCGCCAACTGCCCATTTGGCGGCGATACCATTTTCGTAAGTTGCGACCACAGAGATCGGCCCAGCTTTGTCCACAGGAGACGTAGGGCGAGAATGAGGAGGAGTGTTACCTCTTCTCGGGTTATTGAATTCGACTCCAGTGACTCCTGCGGAAGAACTGGGTATCGTAAGATGGGGAAAGGTGCGTATACGACCGTTTTTGATCGCCCACACAGCAATGACGCCTGCGCCTGTCCCGACAGCACAATGCTCGCCTTTCTCGTCAACTGCCAAGCACGTAATGGCAGAAGCGCTGGAAGACGTGCTCGCCGACCTGAGCAATACATCGGTGGCATCGATTGAGAAATGACTTTGAGTGTCTTTGTTCCATACAACGATCTCATTTTGCACGCCAACTGATGCAACCACTTGACCTCCATTACCAGTTGCGATAAGCTCAACATCGCTGGAGAATGTCCGCGGGAGCGTGGAGAACGAGAATTAGTTTCGAAGAGAAGCTGCTTCGTCTGGGACGGCCTCCTCTTCTTCTACATTTGCGCGGTTCTTTTGGGCTTCAAGTAGCTCGGC
Source organism: Armillaria sp. CMW 4456 (assembly GCA_028551335.1). NCBI lineage: Eukaryota > Fungi > Basidiomycota > Agaricomycetes > Agaricales > Physalacriaceae > Armillaria > Armillaria sp. CMW 4456. The sequence continues at coordinate 66,652 of JANDKJ010000525.1, read as the reverse complement.
ATCCTTTAGAAGGTACAAGAGCAGACCGTAAAGTGCCACGTTTGTAGCACCAATAGGCAACACCATGATCTGGAGCAGCCAAAGTATCAGCTTCAGCGTTCTGAACCTGAGCCGATGTGTTTTGTGATGGTCAGGGAGGGAGGTGTTGTCATCGACATCAGGTTGGAACGTTAAGATCGTAGGACTCTCAATTCGAAGGTGAAGTGCTGACTCCGTTGGGTTCAGCGTTCTCCAAAGATGCCAGACTGGATCATGGCTGTCTGAGACGTGGGTATTGCGGTCTACTCGGGTAAGTGCTCCCCGATGAGCAGAGATGTCAGCACTTCCTTTAAGATCCGACGGCAATGTTGCGTAATATAGTGTCGCAGTCGTTGCTAACAGCTGAAAGTACTGTCAGACTGGAAGTAAATCAATTTAACTAGACCATACCAAGAAGAGGCTCAGATTCTTCTTCGCTCGCCCACTGAATAGGCCCTGTATGTCATTGACAATTTTCTGCCACTTTGACCGTGGTTTCACGGGCTTTTTCTCAGGCGTTGCAAACGGAACAGCAGGTGCCAATCCAGGATCTTGTCGTAACAGTTCCTCGAGCTACGTGACCAGAAATTGAGCTCTACCTCTATGAGAGTAGTGCGCACTTACTTCAAGGCGTTGCATGTCAATGGAAAGTACTGCAATGAAGAATGTATGGGCCAAGAAGCCGTGCGCAACGAGTACCACGATAGCGAAGGCGCAGAACTGGCGTATAGCACCTCCAGCGAAGAAAGCAATAACTCCGAGAATGGTATTGTAAGATACGACTTTGAGAATATTGGAAGTTCCCGCAAAACTCAGTCCTTCGGCAATTCGTTGTTTGACCGGCAACGTAACATGAGTCTTTCCAACGGCGTCCACCTTTATGGGGGACGTCAACATAGTGTTAGACGAAAAATTATGAACGAACCAAATTAAACATGTTCTCGGCACCAGCATACAAGATCATGATGGCCAATAGCTCCCTGTATTCAAGTTGGAGATCAGGGGCGGTTTGATGAACCTTGAGAATAGGTACTTACCAGGGCACCATCGTGATCTTGAAGCCCACGAGAGCACAGACACTAAGACTAGTGATTGTACTCACTGTAATTTCCACCAGACCTGTAAACATTACACCGATCCGAGAATGAACCGTGTTCATTTGCCGCATCGTCCAGAACACGTATATCGCGAAACTAATGTAAGCTAAATAGAGAAGAGCCGAGATTGACGTGGAGCCCTTATTCTTGGAAGGTGTTGAATGATACTGCCGGAAGCATTGAGATAGTGGCTGACGGAAAGGAGTAACAACACACCTCTAGACCCAGCAAAATCGGTTCCTCTGTCTGTACATGGAGCACCGTATTTGACGACTTAGCGGAGTCTATGGTTTGTATCCAAGATATATGATCAGATTTTCCCACACAGTCGGATTCGGGAAAGAAGTAGGTAAGAGCAAGATATGTCGCAAAATCGAAGCTCGTTCCGCCGACATGATGCTCTTCAGAATCTCGTCCGGCGAGAACCATGTGAGCCGTTATAGGGATGCCTGAGACGGTGACATTCTTCGAAAGATTCAGAGTATCCAGAATATTGTCGTCGGAGAGTAAAGTCTCTTGGTCATAGCGCCAGAAAGTGAGGGGAGACAGCACGAAACACCGGCCGTGTGAGTGCTTTAAGCATGGGATCTTGCGACTTGCAATGAGTTCGCTAAGCCGATCTTCAAGCTTGAGGGTAGATAGCAGGATTTGCTGGTTAAGGGCGCTGTCGTCCTCAGGTAGGGGGCTCTGTATAAGGATACGCTCCACCCTCAGAGTACGGCCGACTCCGCATCTGGCACGGGACACTGAGTCGCCGCCTACACGGAGGCTCTCATGGCCGGACCAGATGTCCACCAAATCCTGTTGCGCATTGAAGCCGGAGCCGGTCTTCATTGCTGTAAGTGTCTCAAGGATAGACTGGGTCTTCGTAGAGGTATACAGATCGAGTGCTGGGTAGAAAAGGGAGGTGATAACGACGCCGGAAATGAGAATGACGCGAATTTGGTGGGTTGCGCAATGCCTGGGTAGATAGGGTCAGAATGCTCAGTACAAGCTTCCGCGGAGGCGTGGCGTGCTCACAGGCCAAACCGAAGGAAAAAGCGGCTTCCGAGACTTCGAATAGCTGAAAGATACCAAACGAGAAATTCGAACATGTTGAATGCGATTCCGTCCGTGGTGGAGGCTAGGCTATCCGAGAGCGAGAAACCAAAAAGTTCTCCTGCGAGCAAGAAATAGGGTAGAAGACTGAATCTGCGACGCGCATTCAAAGCAAAGCTAAAGACGGGCGCTATATGGAGGGCTGCTGTGGTGCTGGAGCATTGGCGGCTGAGTACGTACGTAGTACGCCCAAGGCAAGGACTCAGAAAAGGATCAAATTCAGGAAATTTGCAATCTCGGTATTCCCCGGCGTCTTCCATAATCCCGCGGCCCACCCGGCCCAGACTTTCGCGTCACGATCAACCACGTCTAGGCTCATCCCCATACTTTTGCTTTTGCCATCATGAAAGGAGCTCGACAATTTCGCTCTGCGTCGAGGATCCTTGCTCACTGCACGCCGCAGTCTCGACGACGTACGTGGCTCTGTGTCCTCGTTGTCCGCCTTTTGACCGACAAATTTCCCAGTCATTCATTCAACACCCAGCCGACATGAAATCAGTACTCTCCAAATGCCTGCAATGTCCCCAACCATGACCGAGGGCGGAATAGCCGCCTGGAAAAAGCAGCCGGGAGAAGTATTTGTCGCCGGTGATGTTCTTCTTGAAATTGTAATATTCCAACTTCCTTTTTTTTGTTTCCGACATACTGACAAGCTGTAGGAAACTGACAAGGCTACCATTGATGTCGAAGCCGTGACTGATGGGGTGATGGCAAAAATTCTGGTGCGTCGGTGGCGTGTATATTTGTGCTACACTTATAGTTTGCGTTCAGCTACCAGATGGAACAAAGAACATACCAATTGGAAAGGTTATAGCCATGTTGGCAGAAGAGGGCGATGATATTTCTAATGTAGAAGTTCCTAAGGAAGCAGAAACGCCGCTAGTAGCCTCGCCGCCCAAGCAGGAAGCCGCCCCGTCGACTCCACGTCCAGCTCCGACACCAGTAGCACACTCGTCATCACCTCCGTCCCATTCGCGTCCAATATTCCCATCCGTCCACCGTCTGTTGCGCGAATACAATGTCACCAATGCTGAGCAGATCAAGGGTACTGGCGTGCGCGGTATGTTGACCAAAGGAGATGTTCTCGCATTTTTGGGCAAAGCTTCTGGTCCTCTTGGCACCTATAAGGAGCCTGCACCTGCTCAGCCCGTCGCGCCCATTCCTAAGAAGGATGAGCCAAAAGTAAGCGTCCATTTTCGTCTGGACGCAGTCAATTTATTCTCTTCTAGCCCATCGATGCGGCCGCACTCCGACAGCTCATCGTTTCAACGATGCTTCGAAATTCAGTCAGGCCGGCTACTGCCCCGGGACCGCCCCTAGATTTTGACTCCATTATTGCGGACTATCTTCCATCAACACCCGTTTCCCCCAAACCGGAAGCGAAGCCACTCTCTGCGTCGTCCAAGTCGACCACGGCTTACTTTGATGGTCTCATTTAGACGCCGATTGGCATTTTGTACATTATTGAATGGGTATATAGATTGACTCGTAGAAACTTACCCATCAGGGTTATACGGTGGCATGGTTTGGACTCTACCTTTCACCGGCCATTTTTCTGTCATGGTGTCCGCCTCCCATATCCTGCCTCCCCGAGCGACATACATCAGTTCTCTGGTGCCCTGTATAGGTCCGTCAATTAAATCAACATCCGGAGGGTACACAAGAAAGTCTGCCAATTTTCCAACGGACAGCGAGCCAACTGAGCTGAAAAGTCCAAAGGTGGTGGCTGCTGATGACGTTGCTGCCTGAAGGACCTGTAGAGTGCCGCATTAAACAAAAAATAGGACGGAAATGATTTGAAGAAGGGAACCTCGTAATTTGTCAGGCCTCCATACTTCGTAAATGCCATTTCTTCATGGTAATTGAATCCCATTGGTTTTTCCCCGTGGGCACCAATATGCGTTCTTAAACCTGCTCTAACCATTTTTGCCGTGGACAGCGAAACATTGAATAGTGCATATGCTGACAAAAGGGATCAGGATTTCTAACTTCATTATGAGAAACAGCGCACAAGTCAATGGACGTGCCGTCGATTCATGTAGCCCTTCCAAAATATCATGTCGCGAGAACCGTCTCAGCCTAAGGAAAGAGTATCGCCAAAATGTTCACTGTAAAACAGGTGACTTACTTTGAGTTATTCGGAATGTCTTTAGTCGCCCAGACATATTGTTCTCCGAAAACGCCTCCGTAGTTGACGATATGCGTTGGCGTAGATCCTGTGCCGCTTCGGGACCACAGCGTAAGCACGTCATCGTACAAAACGGAGACCGGCAATGCATGTTCAACTGTCGTCATACCTAAATACTAACCGAGTCAACCACATGAATCAAGGAAGCACAGGAAGGCTCTGACCATCTATGATATACGTCAGGTCCCAGTCATAATAACCGCCCCCTTCAGGAACACAAAGTAAGCCCATATCGCGGGCCGTTTTCAATAATCTCTGACGAGAAGCACTGCATCATCCATGAGGTTTCGTCCTGAAGCATATAAAGACTTAACTCATACCGCGACGGCAGCTGGTAATTCTTGTACGAAAGGCTCACAGGGCCAGCTTCAGCCTTAATTCTCGCCAGAGACAGAGATTGCTTCATCCATATCCACGATCTCCTCATGCAATCCCACCCAGCTACCTCCGAAGAGCACAGAACCCGTCGTCAAGATCCGGGGCCCAATGAATTGTCCACTCTCTAGGCGGCTGCGCTCAATGAAAGCTGTCACGGTATCCGAGCTGGGGCTGTTAATTCCTCAGTATTGGAAACCGTGAGAGTTTTAAGACGTACTTGTGCATCGTTGTTACACCATAAGCAAGGAAGCTTTGCATTTCCCATGACCTAGCTGGGAATGGGACGATGTAGCCTCCCCAGTGGGAATGAACGTCTATAAAACCAGGTACGACGAAACCTAAAAAAAAATGGACTCGTGTCGAGATGCTGGGAAGACAATTGATAAATTCACACACCTTGATTAGCATTCAACATGACAGCATCTTCGGGAACGGGAATGTCATCGACAGGACCGACAGCTTGGATTACACCATCCTTGACTAACATAACACCGTTCCTAATGAGATCGCTCTCTACAAGTCCAGTCTCCATCGTGAGAAGGGTCGCGTTGTATACAGCAACAACGCCAGAAGTCCCCGAAGCCTTCGCTTCTTCCTTCAAACGCGCGATATCCGTAGAGTGCTCAAAGAAGATCTCTTGTGATTCGACGAGATTATTTACACATTTGATACCGAAAGTCGACGGGTCGTTCTTGATACTAGGTCGACATTCCTTGAGACGAGCGACTTCCAGTGAAAATAGTGTAGGGCCTATGCATAGATATGTGTCAGGTACACAAAAGAAAAACGGCTGTTTTGGAATACCAGAGAGCCAGCACAGAGTATTCCCATCCCCACTCCACGCGATGTCGTGCCCACCGTGAAGACTCAGCCTCGCTAAACCTTGCGTAGCATTTCCCGGTTTCGCCCAAAGTTGTTCACCAGGTCGCATATCGCGACCACGAGCGAAATACACATGTTGAAATTCGACGAAAGCCACCAGGTTGCCTGCTGAGACTGAGACCTTATTCGACATTCTTCCAGATGCCAAGGTGCGCTGCTTGTAAGCATTGCTGGAGGTATCGACAACGAACGCACGACTGGATTCTTCAACCAGAAGCTGATCTTGGTCAAGGAATCGCAGGCTGATTACACGGTCGCTGAACGCAATGTCTGAAGGGATAAATTGTAGATTATACAACAGAACTTTATCATGTTCTCCCCCAAAGGGCAATGTAAGGTCCGCAAAGTAAAGCCCCGGGCGTGCAGTGGCTACGACAGTCCCTGTCAATGAATCCCCAGCAGTCTTTACAAACGCAATCTTTCGATACCTAGTCATGCCCGGCGAAATGGCGGGGGCGAGATATCGTCCAAGTGGCAGGCCCTCTATTTCATATGCGATTCCCGAATCCATATCAGCGATTTCGAAGGAGGAGAAGTATTTGTCTGACCACCGGCAGTGGACGATTAGATCACCAGAGCCAGAGACGAAAGAGGGCGAGTAGTATGGATGGTTGTCATGAAGAGTCGGTACCGATATCGATTCATTTCTCCCGACAAGCTGAACGACGGTCACTCCAGCAGCTTGAAATACCGCTCGTCGCCCGGAGTGATCTATATGAAGCTCTTTAAAGGCATGAACCCTCATTCTATCCTGAGTCTCTAAAGATAGCAGATCCACCCCGCCTCTTAGGGTTTCTGCCATTTGCATCTCGACATGAGCGCGGAATCGAATGGGATACGGAGTACCACCAGCAACTCGTTCCCCATACCGATTAGTAGCCAAAGGGACGCGATGTATTTGACCTGCTCCCCATATGATAACAGCGCTGTCGGTGGGAGTAAATGCAAATGAGGGGTATGTCCCCATTGGCGCCCATACTGAGCTTAGGTCATATGTTAGGCCGTCAAAGACATGGTGAATAGTACCGGTGTCAAGGTCCCTGCAAAGATGCTGTCAGGTGACGTGAACGGTGCGAAAGGAGCGCATACTTAAGGGCAAGAACTTCGTGGTCTCTGATTCGTCGTACAAATGCGAGGCTCCGTCCATCCCGAGACAGTTGGGGTCGGCTTGCGCCACCAGGAAAGGCGTCAACAAGAGTCTCTTCTTCTCCGCTGGTTACATTTAGTGAAAAAATGGCGTAAACGCCCTTGTGTACGTCCATAGGCATGCTATCAATAGATGCAAGGCAATGGAAACAAAAAAGGCACCTTTTCCCTCAGAGATAATATATGAGTCCTTGACATTCTTAGCGTAAATGAGAGTATCGTTGCTCCTCCAAAGAAACTGCTCTGGACCTATCTGTTGATTATCATAGTCATTGATTGTCATACCAGCGGGTAGAGTCCTGCCCAAGATGCGACGGCCACTCTGTGACTTGATCGGCTTCTGGGGCTCGTCTTCGAACGACGGGACGTCGTACTCCCACCCCTCTGACGCGGAGAGTGTGATTTTCGAAGTATACCACTTAGAGGCTATAATCTTGTCGCCCGATGGATGAAATCGTGCGTCGGAAACCCAGCGAAATGTCTCATTAGTTACACGCCTCGCTGAAATTCAAGACATGTCAGACAGTAGTATTCCAAGGCAAGCAGTACTATGTACCTCCAAGCCGGCCCTCACGCTGCAGGCGATTGCGAGTTAGCGCCCTCGTCGGCCTGACGTCCATCTCGCGGCACCCGCGCCAAGGCATGACCCAAATATTCTCCACCCCCAGCCCCATATCGCTGCGAAATACCATCCTATCGCCTTCCGGTGAGAAATGGGCATCTGAATCGTAAGGAACTCCAAGTAGGACAGGGCGGGCCCTCGCTATATTGTGCGGACCCTGCTCGTCGCCCGGAATGCAGTACACGTCTCCAAGCATGTCAAAGACGATATCGCCCGTGGTGGGATGCACATCCAGACGTAACCATGTCCCTTCCTCAACGTCGTACTCCAGCAGTCGTGGGTATGGAAAGTCAGTGGATATGTCCCAGGGTGTCTGTTCGCGATACGGCCAGATGTTGTCTTGCCATTCAGACGCAGAGTCGCTGGTGTGTACGGTGCTGAATTTGAGGCTGAGTAGTGAGGCCGAAGCTGCACAGATAATGAGAACGAGATATTTTATACCGAGTCTGGGTGCTTCAGACGAGACTAGACAACGATCAATGGCGGTCTCACGGTTCGCCGCGCAGTTGTTGCCCTTGGGCGCGGCCTGGGGAGTCATTGATCTCCCATTATCATCGACCCTGCATGCAAAGCGTAGCAAATCACAACACGGCTAATACTCGGATACACCGGTTCAAAGTTGGAGAGCAAGAAAAAAAATTCGTTAGATTTTTTGTGTAGGCCGCTGAAAGGCCAGCATATGGTACTTTGTGAAATCCACGTATATCTGAGCAATAAAGATTCTGAATAACAACATTCTTGCTTCTTACGCCTCAGCGTCGGCCTCAACTTCAGTTGTCCCGTTTTTTGCTTCCTCCTCCAGCTTTTCTTCCTTATCATCCTTGGAGGCATCATCCTTGGAGGGTTCCTCTTTCGCCTCTTCCTCAGCCTTAGCTTCGTCCTCTTTAGCATGGTCCTCTTTAGCTTCGGCGTCTTCTCCCGGCGCCTGCTTGCTTCCAACGACAGCCGCATTGACACTGACATGCGTCATGATTTTACAGTGAGACAAGCAGAAGCGGATAACCACTCACGTCAACATGACTTGGACCTTTTCTTTTTCATCGCCGCCATCTGGATTGGATAGCTCAACTGCAAAGCGCTTAGTGCCTTTCCAGCCGTAGCTGCCAGTAGCAAAACTTGTAGGTGACATCGACAAAGTCGCCAAAAACCCAGGATCAGCTGAGGTGGCAGGAGCTGACTCATCATCAGGAATACTGGGAGCAGTATGTGTTACATTAATGTGTAAGGGAAGAGCCCTGCTCTTGAACGTAGAGGCGGGCAAGGAGGCCTTGAATCAAACCGAGCGGGTTAAGAGGGCTCATGTCCTGGAATAATCGAATAAATGTATACCTTGGCACCTCGTTTCCCGCCCTTCTTTGCCCCTTTGGCTGCTGTGGCATGTGAGCCATTGTCAGTCTTCGCAGCCTTGGACGCTCTGGTTGTGGGGCCAGAAGTGTCGTCAGACGCTCTTTTCGTTCCTAAATATGAAAAGGTAAGTGGGTGCGAATCAGGTACGAAAATATACTAGCCAGCCATGCTTATTCGCGGGAAGCAGAGTTACGCTGTGGAGAAATGGGTGAGGATGATGGGCTCCGTCTAAGAATGGTTGACGAAGGAAATGAATTGATTTTTCGATTTATATTCCCCTGGCGACCACATGACGTCACGCGTCGTGCCACCAACATCAGGTGATCAGGCGCGTTCAATAGCCGAGAGTAGCCGGCGCAGGGAAGGTGCGCTTGCGTCCGCGACCATGAGCCAAGCTAGGAAACAAAAGCCAGAATACACAGTGTGAAAGAAGCTTAATTCACTAGAAATACAAGTCAGATACATACGAATTACAAGTCAAACTCAAAGTCTGAATCGTCTTCATCTTCTCCTGAACGTCTGATATTCTTTTGCGTTCTTCCGTTAGTAGAGGTGGCAGCAGAGCGCATCCGAGCGGAAGGATCACGGCGATCTTCGGAATCGTCATCATCCGAGTCGTCGTCGCCGCGTCCTTGCTCTGGCGGAGGAACATCGGGAACGTCGACGGCACCAGTCATTATTAAAATGGCTTCCAGCTCTGTGCAATAAATGAGCATCAATGAACCGACTCAGCGCCGCACATACGCACCTTCAGACCGTCTTTCCCGGTCCGAGCTCCAAGCGATGACTTGATTGCGAATCTCCCCTTTCCGGTATATAATTAACATAGGTATTCGAGAGTCGGGAAGGTTCGGTATGCATTTATCACCAACAATGGATACAAATTTTGTCCGTGGATAACGTGCAGCCAACGCGCGGATATGCTCAAAGGTACGATCGCTTCGAGGAATCCTAGTAGTTGCATAAAGTCAACTATTGGATAGTAATGGCAAGCAAAGCCCACATACCCATCCTTATACAGAAAGCAGATCACCCCAGTGCCCTTTTCATCGTCGTCATCCTCCTCATTGATCTTGCTTGCATCAGTCACTTCTCGAGTATAGTCGTCCCGTCCGATAGGGTATACTCTACCGAAACGAGCTTTTTTCTCAGCATTCCTTTCCAAGGCTATACGTTGCCGTCGATGAGTAGCGATTAGGCGTTCCGTTTCATCGTCAGGAGCATCTTCACTCAGTTCCTTCAGTTCAGATGGTGTGTAATCTTCGAGCATCTCCTCTAGCGTTGGGGAAGGTGGAGGTGATGGCGATGGAGGTGTAGGCTCTCGAGGCGGGATAATACCATGCTTCCGGAGAGCATCATTACTGGACCGTACCCTGCATTCAGCGACGATGACAAGAAAAAGTCGGGAAAACGCACAATTCTGTATCTTCGTTGGGGTTTATAGACATTACGATTCTTCGGACAGACACTCGTTAAACGCAACCTTTATGTATGCACTGAACGTGACTGTGGGCGCAGCCGACCGCAGGCAGAGTGACTCGTGGTGAGAGAAGAAAATAGGTGCACGTGCCGATTTTTTCGATGCAGAATAATTTAAGGACCGAAGGATCACCTTCCTTTCCTTTCCTCAACAGGCTGCAGCTGTAGAAACAGGTGATGCACTTTACTCTTTGACCCCCTTGCCCCGCCATGTCCGCAGCAGGAGGCGATACATTGATCCCCCGCAAGTACCAAGAAGAGGTCTTCGTCCAGGCCCAGGAAGGCAACATCATCGCAGCACTTGGGACCGGCAGTGGCAAAACCTTCATTAGTATCCTCCTCATCCGATGGATCGCAGCCAAAGAGGCCTCCCGGGGCAAGGTTATCATATTCCTCGTTCCGAAAGTACCGCTCGTCGAGCAGCAAGGGGACTTTATAGCCAAACACACGCCTTTACGCGTAATACAACTGCACGGAGCTCTCAACATAGACTTAACTGACAGGGCAGGATGGCAGAAGAAGTTCCTGCAGAATGATGTATTTGTGATGACAGGTAGGCGCGCCACATTCAGATTCGCTGCACATAGTAGCCGATGCGTCACCAGCCCAAATATTCCTCAATTTCATTACTCATTCATTGTGGAGTATTTCCAAGGTATCTACTTTCGATGCCGTGGTAGTCTGAAATTGAGCGTTTGGACAGGTCTCTCTGATCATTTTCGACGAATGCCACCATACACGAAAGAATCATCCGTACAACAGTATTATGCGCGAGTACAAATATGTCGCCGCCTCTGACCGGCCCAAGGTATTCGGTATGACGGCCTCTCCCGTTTTGAGCCTGCGGGATGCCAAACGTTCCATGGGAGAGCTCGAGGAAAACCTAGACGCCAAGGTCGTCGGCATTCACACGCACACTTCCGAGCTTGCTGAGCACTCGCCTAGGCCATCGGAGGTATTTACGTCCGTTCATTATGTCTGTACTTTCCTCATACTGTAATCTGCTGCAGACTACTGAGGAATACCCGCCTCCTCCCTTGATATACAGCAGTCCCATCTCTGCGCTATGGGACTCGTTGACTGTTTTCGATATCACGCAATATCTCGACATTGAGGTTCCTTGGGTAGAGATTGAGCGACGGTACCACGTAACACTCTACAATCTAGGTCCATTCTCGGCATCTCTCTATCTTCATGCAGAGATGTGGCATCAAGTCAGGACGCTAATCATTCAAAACAGCAGTTTCATCTCAGAATCTGCGATTATGGAGACTCTTGAAGTTGTCACTGCATCGGCCCGAAAGGAACTTCCCTCTGAGGTATTCCACATCGCTGAAATCCTCCTGGATTTTCAGTCTTATTTTATTCTCAAACCGAACCCAGTTGGTTCACTACTATCCGTTCCGCTCGACTGGTGCACGCCAAAGGTTAAGGTACTTGTCGACATAATCCTAACATATCATTCTCCCACATTCCAAGGCATCGTATTCGTAGAGCAACGACAGACGGCTATGTGTCTTGCCAAACTTCTTCCTAACCTTCCGCAGCTAAATGGTCTCGTACGATGTGCAGATTTAGTGGGCCATGGTGTCAACAGTGAAGGGGTATCCAAGGACATTACAACAGGCAACCAAGGAGAGGTCGTCAAGTCGTTCAGAGCCAAGGAAATAAATTTACGTCAGCTGAAAGTGTATTTATGTCGCAACTCCCATCTGATTGGTTTATTACAGTCGTTGCCACTTCTGTAGCTGAAGAGGGCCTTGACTTTCCGGTGAGACATCCCACTCCAACCGGCCGCGTACCCGTTGTTCATACAGTGTCATTATCTAGGCTTGTGATCTAGTCGTCCGTTTCGACAAGGTCCGGCATTTAGTTGGATACGTACAATCCCGTGGCCGCGCTCGAAACAAAGCCTCAAACTTTGTCTTCATGGTGCAAAAGGATGACAAAGTCTATCTCTCCAAGTGCAAGGAGTTACTTTCTGCAGAGCCAGAGCTGAAAAACATTTACCAGGCAGGACGGGAGGAGAACAAAGCAAACATAACAGAGGAAGAAGAAGAAGAAGGGATACTTGATCCCCTTGACTTGGCTGCTCGCGAGCGGTATGACGTCTCGTCGACCGGTGCTTTCGCCAACTACGACAATTCCATGTCGTTGCTTAACCGTTTGTGCTCTCTCATTCCCTGCGACAGGTATACCTCTCAACATGCCCCTGTCTATACTGGAGACTTCCAATCGACCCTGCGCCTCCCTTCAGCCCTTCCGATCTCCACCAAGGACCTTCTCTTCCATGGACCTGTAAAGCGCTCGAAGAGGGAAGCGAAACGCGCAGTAGCCTTTCTAGCTGTGAAGCATTTGCACGCTTTAGATGTGTTCGATGACTACCTCCTTCCGGTTTCTAATAAAGGTCAAAACGACAAAGACGTAGACGGGAGAGCCATACCCGAAATTAACGTCCCGGAAACGTTGGATGTTCAGGTTCGGGATCCTTGGACCCTAGGCCCAAATCTTTGGATGCATGTGGTCCATATCGACGGGCGACCTGTTGCTGGATTGATCACCGGCACAAGCCTTCCTGCTGTCTCCGTTCGTAGTCATTCTTTGTTCGTCGAGAGTCGGCAGGCCCAACAAGTGCGCTTGACCTCATCAGAGTGTGCGATCATGGATCGATATACGAGACAGGCTATCTGGCACTGTAACACAGCCAGAGAGATCAGTCTTCCCCTCAGCCTTTTTCTCGTCCCAATAACATCACATTGCCTGCCTGACTTTGATGCGATGGACCGTCTTCTTGCTAATGCTCAAGGGACTTTTGACTGGAGCGGAATCGGGGAACAGGACTATGACAAAGTGATGGTCCTTAACCGAAATCAAAACGGGAAGAGTTATATCCTACGTCGTGTCCGCCATGACCTTACCCCCATGTCGATGCCTTCTTCAGATTCGTCTGAAGCCACCTCCTCCACCTACTATCAGTACTTCGTCAACCGTTGGACCAGGAAGAATTGGATAGCAGACGTTCCCACTGACGGACCTATGATCGAAGTCTCCATTCTACCTCGTTCTAATATAGATTCATACATCCTTGAGTTGCAAACTGACAAGGCTTCGCAAGAATCTCAAGCGGTTCGCCTTCTACCGCGCGGTTGTTGTGGCTGGCTAGATATGTCTTTCGATATGATTCAGGCTTTTCAAGTCCTTCCACACCTCAGCCGTCGTATCACTGACATATACCGTGCCCGTCAAGCAAGGTTTGAACTCGGACTTCCTCCAATTTTGGACGACCTCCTAGTTCAAGCTTTGACCATACCGAGCACTCAAGCCAGCTTCAACAACCAGCGCCTGGAGACCCTGGGCGACGCCGTACTAGAGCTCTGCACTACTGTTCACCTTTTCAACAAGTACCCCTATCGACACGAAGGCCAGCTTGATATCCTGAGGCAGAGCAGTATCTCCAACCGGTTCCTCATGGTTAGGGCTTTGGATGTAGGCTTGCATCGATTTATCACCGGGGAGTCTCAAAGCCTGAGAACATGGAGATATGTCTTGCATGATTCAAAGGATAGTGACGCGAAGCGCTATGCACAGCGGACATATCCCAGGAGGAGTCTCCAGGACTGTATGGAGGCTACGTTGGGTGCGGCTTTTGTTACGGGTGGGATACCTATGGCTCTACATGCTGGATTTTCGCTCGGCATGGCTTTCGGAGATCCCACACCTTGGCCGGAACGCTATGGCATCACTTCTGAGAATGTCGTGTCGCCCCTCTTCTCTCAGCTAGAGGAACGGATGGGGTACAAGTTCCGAAATGGTCGTCTCCTTGTTGAAGCCGTTACTCACCCTTCGTTCGCATCGCTCGCTGATACTACTTCCTACCAGCGCCTTGAATTTCTAGGGGACGGTATTTTTTGTTTTCTGTTCTTGCACTTTGCCACCGTGTTCTGATGACCTTAAAACAGCACTGCTTGATCTCGTCGTGGTGCATTATCTGTACACCAAGTTTCCGGAAGCCACCTCTGAACAGCTGGCTCTTCCTCGAACTAAAGCTGTGTGCTCAGCTGCGTTGGCTTTTCTAGGCATCAAATATCTCGATTTGCATATGGTCGCACTCATTAACAACGTAGGGCTAAGCGTGGCCATGGAAAACTACGTTCCCATTCTCAAGACACTATCATGCACGGATATTGTGACACAAGGATACAGGTACGACCCACCCAAGGCGATCAGCGACATCTTCGAAGGCATCATGGGCGCCGTCCTTGTTGACTCAGGATACAATTACGAGCTTGCTGCTGCGGTGGTGGAGCATGTTATGGAGGACATACTGGCCGTCCTTTCTCCAACACTTCGCTGGGATCCCGTCACCGAGCTGTATCAGTGGGTTGCTCGATCAGGCTGTCGAAAGAAGATCGTTGTCTCGTATGTCTGCTCTTATTTTCATACTCTTTCTGACGCTCGCTTCATAGACGTGAAGTCAAAGGGAGGCACGTCGGTGTAGTGATCCACTTGCACGATGTACACGTCGTTGGCCCAATCGTCTCCAACAGTCTCAACACTTCAAAATTCGCTGCGGCTGAGAGAGCATTGGTAATCTTGAAGGACGCCACCAAGGACAAGAGTCTGGATCGAATATGCAACTGTTCCGAGCAGAATGATGTTGTTGCAGGAACTACACCAGATATGGGCAAGAGCAATGAGACATTGTTGTCGCAGAAAGATGGCTCAAAAGATCCTGATCCAGTCGTTCTCGAAGAAGGGGTGATCAATTTGGACTGTATGATTGAATGTGACTAACATCATGGCCTATACTTGCTACAAATCTTATGTATGCGATATCTTTAATACCAAATTTATCTGTCGTTCACGTAGGCAAACGAGAATGAACTTGTCGGTGCACCATATATCAATGTTCGTGTGGTTCTAGTTCGGTTGGTAGGGTTCGCGAAAAGTCTGTCACGGTAGTCTAACGAACAAATGTGATCAGTAGATGGCAAGCCGTGATGCAAGTCTCGAAAAGCGAATCTACCATCCTTCCTCACCAGCACGACGCCCCCTGTAATTACATTCTACCAGTAAGTCGGCCAGTGCATGGTCAGGATCAGAATAGAAATCCATCAATGCCCAGCCCCGAAGCCTAACTTTGGGGTCAGTTGACTCCATATCGCTTAACAGATCCAAAAGCCATCTCCCAACTCTGCTGTTAATTCCTTCCACGCCAAGTCCCCATCTTGGCCACCCAAATCCTTGAGCCACGGCAGGCGGAGTAGCGAGCGGAAACGATGCGGCAGAAAAGAAAGTGACGGACAAGGTTTTCTGGTGTTGGGTACTTGCAGGGGAATGTACTAAAATATCTGTCGATAACACGAACTTCTCTGGGATTGACAAGAAGGAGGGGATAGCATACCTTGATATGCAGTGAGACAGAGGGACTTGGAGAGGACAAGTATTTACTCACCAATCATGCGTGCGAACGTTGATACCCTTACATTCCCAAGTGAAACCGTCTTTGACACTATCTGGCCAGGTCGTAGGATGTATTCCCAACCCTTCAAGACCACCCTCCCATCCATCTCCATTCCCCCCAAACCGACTGACCAGTACCACCTTTCCCCTTACCTCTCCGAGAGCGGGCACCCGATTCTCCAAAAACCACATATCCCGCCCTCCAGGACCACCCAGCATTTCCCTATGCACGGTCCGCGAGAATGTGCTTGGCTTGGTGGTGGCAAAATCTTCTTGCTTCATGAACATGATGATGGTCTCTCGGCAGGTCTCTGGGGCAGTCAGGAAATCACGGATGGTGCGTTGAATGTCTTCGAAAGGTGTTCGTTGGGGGTAGATACCGTGGTAGGCTATAAGACGAGAATTGATGACTGCGAGGCGGATGTCGAGGACCCTGATACCGGATTGGAGCTGCACTGCGAGAGGCGTGGTAGGTGATTGGCATTGAGATATTGGCCATCCATAGAAAGCCATGCTGATAGAGAGTAAATGAGTAGAGTTCAAGAAATAAACGTCGGTCCCTACGTATCATGCGTTCCTACGATATCGTGAATATAGGCACCATAGACAGTATTATCTTAAGCTTACCAGGTAAGAGCAGGGAATACAATGGAGACGCGTCAGGCAGGTCCGCGAGAAATGCAGACACGTTCCTCTTTGGTAGAATTATCAATTTGCGATGACCCAAGCTAATCTGCATCCTTGTTCATTTGTATATATATCTGGTGAACTCATTGGGGTACTGACCTTGACGGCGTAAACAGACCAAGGATACTCGCCGTCCACCTCTAAACGTTGCCAAGTAGTCCCGAATTTCATGGAGAACCGAACCGTAGCCGGACACCACCCATCTGTTTCCTTGCTGGCTGCCTGGCCAAAGAGCGCCAATTTCCGACAACGATTGGGAGCCTTTGTCTGCAGTGGGATTCGGGAAGCCAATACCAGATGCTCATCACAACCCTGGCGCCTGTGATCCCAAGAACAAATCATAGGGTCGTCAGTCAAGTTTAGGAGAGTGAGATGCATGTCGAAAGTCGGAGAAACGACGGGGGCAATAAAGCAAGAAGCAAGATGGTCCCAGTCTCAGGTATGCCCTAATAGATGGCCCAGCACTAATGACATCGTGGCAGTGGCGAGGCAAGCTATCGGTGTTAGCCGGATATGGCTACTGTGTTAAACACGCCACAATAGCGCGTCGGCTCTTCTTACACCTTCATTTCGACGCGACACGGACGTCGTTCCTCGAATAACCTCACGTACATTATGTTGCCTGTAAGTCAGGACTGTAAGAAATGTGAAAATAGTCTTATTAGCCAAGGCGCCAGGTGTTGAAGGCATCCGTTCACGATGTACGATACTTTGCGGCACTTTTACGTGGCGTTAATTTTGTTAACGTGAGCGGGGACACTGGAGCTATATGCCAAGTAGGCTCAGCCGTCTTTAGAGGGCTACCATCACCGTCACCACCAGAGGCTTCATCGCAGTGGTAGAAGAAGCGCGCACTCTCTTGGGTTTGTGTATCTTGGCATCTCCTCTTCAGGCTAACACGAAGAGCAGGGACTGCATACATCTTTTCTGATGTCTTTGACGAATATGAATATAACTCAGAATCGCCGAGCAACACCCAGGCTAGCGCAGATGACGAAGACGCCGACAACACTGCCTTCGAAGTACCGCTGAACACACTTATAGAATGTTTGAACATATTCGGCACCGCCGGTGGAGTTAACTATAATACCCTTGGAAGCGGCCGGCATACTAAGTGGAAGAAGGCTGGCGATAGTGATGATGGCGATGATGGCAACAACGACGATGGGGGACGGGGCAGGATACAACAATTCTTTGGCGGTATTGCTGAGAAAAGAACGGGAATGCGAATGTCGTATGCTGGTCCTGGATATCCTTTGACTCTACTCCTGTACGTATATGCCATCTCCGTCCCGCATATCTTACGTTCTTCTCCAGTGCTGAAGACTCGACTGGTCCCACAACAACCTGCGAAATATCCACATACGATGCAGAACCTCATCTTGAACTTCCATTTGACCTGGAAAAAATGTACGTGTGATTAAGATCTCCATGGATATCATTATTGATGTAGCGCAGGGTTCTCAAAATCATTCTCAAAGTGAGCCGTGTTCCCTCTGAATTGTATTTCCCTTTATCTTCGACTAGTCAGAATGGTTACGCGACGCACTCTCTGAATTAGATCCATCTTGTGAAAAGCTGACATTTATCGGAAATCCTCCACCGAGGGCGGACCCCTCCGAACAGACCAAAACCAAGGTAAGGGTCGGGCTGAAGCCGATGCTCCGTATCCAAGCTACAGGGACGTTCGGCAGCACTGAGGTGCGCGAGCTCAATTTTTCAGAATAATGTTCGATGATCATGGAAGTTTAGATGGACTACCCGAACGACAGAGAGGTCCTAGAAACTTTCGATTGTGCTCAAACTATCAGCTTCAGGTAAGCCGTCTTGCTCGTCCTTGTTCGTTTCTGATGTGACGCCTCAGTTATCGGTTCACTCATATCTCTCGGACGCTGAGAGCCCTGCAGAGCTCTACGAAGACATCGCTTCGGATTGATGAGGAGGGTCTGCTGAGTCTTCAGTTCCTCATGCCCTCTCCTTCGCCCAAGCTAGGGAAAAGAGACGAGACCCCAGCAGCTTTCATAGAATTTCGGGTAAGTTCGTGAACGAGCTTGTGCAGGCGCTTCACTTATACCCATCGCAGTGTTTAGCATTGGATGAAGAGTGATTGTAGCAAGAGCCATGTCAAGAATTTCACGCGGCAAGGCCGATTATCTTCACCCAAGAAGTCATGACAGGCACGTTCGCCTAATATTCAGGCATTCGACTTATGCCCTTTCTTGTTGGTGAGATAGAAAAGTTAGTCAGAGGGATGGCTTCTTCCCAATAGGATTACGATCGATGGCCCCTCTTTTGGTCCGCGATGACCGATGTCATTCGCTCGCCACTTCTGTCCTCCAAATCATAATTTTTTTGCTATTTCTCGGTTGTGCAGTAGTGCGTCAAGGAGGGCATACTAACGGTGTGGAGATGAATGATTTTGAGCATTTTTGTGGGCACCCAATGGTGGACAATCATCGCGCGCGAGAAATGTTACGACTAGGGATGAGGACAGATGAGGACCTGAGCCAGCGTTTGCCATGTCGTCTTGTATCTGTCACTGTCATGACCAGTCTCGTCAACTCTCCATTTGGCTATTTTTCTACACGCATTAGTGGGTGACCCTCCAGATACTGTTCAGGACTTCCAAGGGCACTTCGGAGAACTTTGCCATCATGAAGGTGTGTACCAACCGACAATATTCCTTGGCATGATTCGCTCTCCGCTCCGTTGATTCTAACCAAGGATCACTTGTCTTCCACGAGAAATACCAATGTTTCTTGTTGGACGTAGGATCAGCGTATTCACCTATCCTACTGTTTTCATTCCACTAGATGTCCTTGGCCGAAGTGAAACGTCTCTCCTCACGAGTATCGACCTCTCGTTTTACGGACAGCTGCTCTTTCAATTTCGCTGAAACCAATGTTCTTCCCGCCACCCAAAACCGAGGCCTTAAGCGACTTGGCAAGTCCAAACCGCCTCCAACGTGTGGATCACTTCTGTGCGAGTTTGTCACTACAACTCTGACCTCGAAACAATAATAGGCTATTACAATCTCATCCCACTCATTGTTCTTGGCACGCCCTAAATCTCTCTGACCCACGCATAGCAGGTTTCTCTCACGTCTTTCGCTACGGTTGAAACCGACGTTCCAGTCTGCACTGTGTTTGGTTTCTACTGGCTCTTTCGAGGCTTGGCAAGTCTTGCGCTACCGTCATCTTGTGTTTCTCAAGTTCACTTCAGTCAGTCAAGTGGGAGACTTACTTGCTTCGAATAAATATAAAAGGTCTTTCAAGTCGCAAGGTTTATCCAGACAGACAAACCATCCTCGTCTATCTACTTGCCTATTACCAGTATATTCATCACAATGCGTTTCTCAATTGCTACTCTCATTCCCCTCGCCGTCCTTGCCGTCCCCGCTCTCTCTGCTTCTGTCCGAGCAAGGGATAACTCGTACGGCCATGTCGATCGCAAAGGCAAAGACGGTGGAAGCAAGGACTACAACTACGGAAACAAGGGCAAGGATGGTGGTCGTGGAGACTGCACTTGGACCCCAGTGTTCGAGCACAAGAATGATTTCAAGGGATGGAACAAGGGAAAGTACACCCCTTACGAGCACAAGGAAGTCAACAAAGTCACCTTTGAGATCGGTGAGCATATTCTCTCTTTGTTTTTTGACCATGGCACTGATGTCTTCTCCTCAGAATGTAAGAGCTTGTGCGAGAAGGACGACAGGTGCAACTCTTGCCAGGGTATGTCTCATGCTTACTACTGCTCCCGATGCGTCTGATGCATTCTGCTTTTAAGCGTACTCGCATGATGAGAAGGATGAGAAATTCGTCTGCGAGTTGTTTGTTGAGATCATCGATATTGACACTTGGAAGGAAGACTGTGACGATGATAAGGATGACAAAGACCACAAGGATGGCAAGAAGGATGATCACAAGAAGGACGACAGGAAGGATGACAAGAAGTACTACGACACTTCTGCCTGGAATGCCCACTACGGATACTAAATGCGACGGATGTTGGTATGGGTGATGACAATGGACATTTGTAACATTATGTGTATGTAGTATTATATACCTGAAATTCAATGTGCGCGTGGTACCCTTGACTGGATTAGAATTCAAGAGATAATTTCTGTGTGCTCGCATTAGTATCTTTGTTCTGAACCATACAGTATGTATCGAGTTTCCTTTTTTACTACGGGCTGTTAGTTAGAATTTTCGTTCACCTCTTGGGAGAAAACATTAATACCAGCTCAAAAAGTTTGATTCCGCCTGATAAGTTCTGCCCTCATCTTCGTACTTTCGAATTCAATGGCCAGAGGGTAAGATGTCTCAATTCAGCCACAGAAGTCAAACTATGATGAAAGTACAAGCTATACGTCGATATTTTCCACTCAATATAATTGTGCGTTGTAATGTTTTGATATGTTTTCGACTCATGAGTATAGACAAGAAATAAACGAGCAGAACGCCGGATATTCGGGTCGGTAGTTGACTTCGTTCCATGATGGGCTCGTCAGCATCACCGCCCCAAGCCACGCAAAAGCGATGGTATTTGCTCTGTCTTGGACTCGTGGCAGCTTTTCTGTTTGCCTATCCACTCCGTCTACCTAAACTGACACGCCTGACGCCTTCCCACTGCTCTCATCTTGGCCCACTCCCAGCCTCCGAATTCCACACCCGTCTGTCCACGCTTGGCGAGACACTCACGGCCCTCAATGGCTCTGTATACATCGCTGAACCCGGTGCAAGTGCGCTCTACTACGCCAATATCTCGTCGTCACACTGGCACCTCTCCGAAAGACCTCTGTTGCTTATCGTGGATGCCTCTGCACGAGTGACGGTCCTGACGCCCAAATTTGAAGGCACGCGCGCGAGACTACTTTCAATTCCATCTGATGTGCAGTGGGTAGAATGGGCAGAGGATGAAGTTCCCTATGAGCAGTTGCCTGATATCACAGGAACGGTGTTTGTGGACGCAAGTATCCGACATTTCATCGTTGATGGGCTACAAAGGTCGTTCCCAGAGGCTACAGTGATTGCAGCGCCTACAGATATTAGGCAGTTACGGGAACGCAAGTCAGAGGGAGAGCTGGAGTTGCTCAAGTGTGCCAATGAGGTCTGCATGCTTTGATTGCAAATACCTGACATCTAATATCCTCTTAGGCTACACTTCTGGCTATCCGACATACACACAAGCAACTGCATATCGGCATCCGCGAGTCTGAGGCTCGGCAGCTCGTCACCCGCGCCCTTGCCGACACCGGCCTCAAGGACGGCGGGTGCCTCACCTTATTTGGAGGTACGCGCCTTTCCATGCCGCCGGCTCCCTGGCTGATCCGGCACAGAAAACGCAGCCCTTCCTCATGGAAGCGGCACAGACCGCCGGCTCCACCCAGACGACTTTGCCTTGTTTGATTGTACTGCCTCCTTGCACGGTTACTGGAGCGACGTCACCCGCACACTCGCCCTACCTGCCTCCACCATCCCCGATACTCATCTTCAAATATGGAATCTTGTCCATTCCGCTCAGAATATTGCCTTTCAGACCGCCCGTGCAGGTATCCTTGCTAAGCGCGTCGACGCAGCACCCAGGCTCTTCCTCAATCTCGCGGGATATGCAACATATTTCACTCACCGCCTTGGTCACGGTATTGGCCTCGAAGTCCACGAGGATCCATACCTGAACGGCGGGAGCGGAGTCATCCTACAGACAGGACATACCTTCTCAGACGAGCCTGGTGTATATATCGAGGGCAAGGTCGGCGTTCGCCTTGAGGATTGCTTTTACATCGCCCAGGACGGTAGTGCAGCATACCTCACATCAGGAGTAGGAGGTCCTGCTTCATCGCCTTGGAAGCCCTGAGGTAGTTATTCAATTCCCTATCAAGGAAGCCCGGACGATAATGAACAGGGAAACATACCTCTAGTATCCCTTTGTGTCCCACAGCGGCGCTTGACCAGAGTACGTAGATTGCTTATCATCAAGTAAATGAAAAAGGAACAAGTGCTGACTATGTACCGAGATGCGTAAAAGTCTGGAGAGATAAACTTCTTTGAACAGCCTACTCTACAGCCAACATCGCCTCCTACTTCTCAATTCTCTCGCGCTGGAGATTCAGCTCTGAGAGTGCAACGCGTAACCTGCGGAGACTCGGATTTGAAAACTGCGAAGAAGTAGTTGAACGTGCTGTAGAGTCAGCCTGTCTTACTTCCCTTCACAGGGACCGGTGCACATCAAAATGTAAGGAAGTACGATCAATACATACTGGACCCTAGCAACGACAACACAGGATTATAATGTGCATAGTAGTTGATTTTCACAGCGTAATTGTCGAAGCTTGCTTTCAGGAGCCTGGACCGATAATAAGGTTAGGCCATCGTGCTCCGTGCAGGAAGCGGCCAAGTGGAAGAGATGCCGTGGACAATGGGGGGCGTTTTGGAACTTGGCAGGTGCGTTTTCTGTTCGTTAGATTTGACACGCCCCTCTGATTACTAACAGTTAATTTTTGGCCAAACATTCTGTGTAGACCCAAGACGATATAAAAGAGAACCAAGTCAGACTCACCGATGATTTAATACCATGCTTGGTCACGTGATAAAAGTGCGCTTACTGATTAACGGTAAATTCGCCAAGGCTGTCCCAAAGGCGAACTCTCAAGCATGTATAGTACTAATGCAACACCAAATGGCCTAGGTCGCCGAATGCGTGCTGGTAGGCTCCATTACCTGCAATCTCATAGGCACCACTCTCCTGACACGTGTAGTTCGCACCTATCGAGAGTGCTTATTCCTGTGCGGAAGCAACAGCAGCGGGGGATCCTTACGCTTTCGAGTACTTTCACATTTAATGCAGCGAGAGGTCACTGGTTCTGCCTTATACACCCCACTTCCCGATCACTATGTGTTGCTTCCACGGCGCACGAGAAAGCACAGCACTGAGATGCAGCGTCTTTTATATATATCCCTTTGAGCGTCCTAACCTACTAAAATGCTACCTCCTAGCCTTCATTCCGCACCTCAGCCACCTGGAACGTCTACACCTTGTGCATGCAACAAAGCCTTCGAAGTTGCCCTCAAAAAACATCTAGACAATCTCGGTGTTAAACCCGGGTTACCATGGTTTCAAGCATCGGATCCGCAAGAAATTGTTGACGCCATTAGAAGACAGCAGAATCTGTATCAGACAACCAGTAAATTGCACCGATCCGTGGACTACTGGAACTCGAGGGTTATTGAACCCCTTCACCAGTTCTTCATCGCTGTGGATCAGGGTGTTTCCTCCCATCCAGAAATTGGAGGGATCGTCTGGGGATGCATTAGATTCATCATCGAGGTTGGTCATCTCCCCGCTACATACTGAGACTTTGCGCGGCTAAAGTTCGCTCCGCTACTCTAGACTTTGTCGGGTCATTCACGGTACCTCAACAAGATTTTTTCAGTTCTAGAGGTCATTTCGCGGGATCTCCATTCATACCATCAATACGCTACTCTATTATACCAGGACTCGGATGTAGTTCAAACGGTACGGCACGCAAAGATCTATACCTCAACTGCTAAATTGTCCACACAGGCCCTAGCAGACGTATATGGCGCCATCTTGGGAGTATGCAAGGTCGTTCATCATTGTTTCTACGCTCCTGGTCAAATCCCACGAAGTAACCTTTCTAGCTTTCCATTGTAGTTAATTGACTCTTAACGTGTTCGTCATGCAGGTTCTGTTCACGTATTTATAAGGTCTATAAATCCCTGGATCACTTCAAAGTTAGATGTGGTAATCCAGCAGTTCAAGGAAACTACGGCTAATCTGGAAAGCAAGGTTAACCTCGAGAGACAACTTAGGGAACATAGGCAGCACCAAAAGGCTAACGAAGATCGGGAAAGAGCTCAACGAGTAGACGAACGAGAATTAGGTGCGTCAGCTTTTTGTCGCTTGTAGTTCCGATCTGTGAACAATATTAGAACGCATGAAGCAAAGGCTTCTCGAAAAAGTTCCACACGTCGAGTATCAAGACAAGCAGGAATCTTGCACCGCCATATTTTCCGGTCGTCCACCGCCGGGACAATGGCTTATACGCGCAAAGACCTATCAGCTCTGGCGGACATGCCAGTTTAAAGTAGATGATCCGTCGTTGCATCTGCTATGGATCCGTGGAAAACGTGTGGTATTTGTCTCCGTTGCTAATTCCTGAGCTCACGCGCTATTATGCACAGTCGGAATAGGCAAGACAGTGTTAACGTAAGTAAGAATTGTGGGATACGTCAAACACATGAGCTTACTTGAGGTTTCCTTTCCCTTTATTAGTTCGGTCATCGTAAATGATCTCAAAACATCCTTGGCGAACATCGACCCCAACATCGCAGTGGCCTATTTCTATTGCGAACATGATCACGAAAGTAAAATCGACCCTATAAACATTCTGGGAACAATACTTTATCAGCTCATATTTCTCCTCTCGGCTAACTCGTCTGAGATTGTGACTCTGACACAACGTGCCCTTTGTGGGACATTGTCGGATCTACATGTAATGCTCAACATCGTGCTGGCGGGTCTGGCCCGAACTTACATTATCATCGATGCGCTTGATGAGTGTTCAAACGTTGCTTTGCAGCATCTACTCCCAATCCTAGTCTCGCTATCTAGCAAGGCGTCGATCTTAATTACAACACGCCCTAACCCTCCTCTCGTTCAACGAGCTCTAGGGGGACGTGCCCAATCGATAGCGGTGACTGGTCGCGATGTCAATCCGGACATCGAAGAGTATATACAACACTGTATCGTTACCGCTGACGACGAGGTCGACATGAAGTGTGACTTTGGACCGGTGATCGAGATTAGAGACATCTCCCTTAGAACCAAGATTGTTAAGACTCTGATCCAAAGCGCCGAGGGAATGTAATTGACGAATTTCCCCTCTTTTCTGCTTGAAGAGACGCTGATTACTGTTCTTGCGTAGGTTCCTTTGGGTGCGACTGCAGGTTCAACACCTTGCCGAGCAACGCACCGACCATGACATCCGATCCTCTTTGCGAGAGTTACCGCTAAGTCTAGATGCCACCTATATTCGCTCTCTTGAGCACATATACCATCTTGATGATAGGCGTCGAAGACGTGTGCAACGCGTCTTTCGATGGCTGATATGCGCTGGTTCATCTGGACTGAATGTTGACTTAGTTCGCCATGCCATAGCCGTTGATGAAATGGCTGATCATTGGGACCCGTCGATGATAGTCACAAATCGCAACGGCCTGATTTCCGACTGCGCTAATCTCGTCGAGTTCACCCCTACTCCCCATCCGAAAGACAAGGATTCCAAACCGGTGCTTACAATACAGTTCATTCACAAATCCGTGAAGGATTTTCTAGTGAAGCCCTCGAGCGGCATCTCCAACGGAATGCAATCCTTCCCACATTTGTCCACAACCTTCTTGTTCAGTTCATTGTCTTTAGCGCATCACACAGTATTCCAATCATGCTTCAAGTTCTTGTGCCTACTTGAAAGGAGGACCAGCGGTCCTGATCCATACCCCGATTTATCGGAATACGTTCGGAGCCATCAACTCTTGTCACATCTGTGCAGGGCAGACGACAAGGATAATCCTGAATTAGGGCGCTTGACACAGAGCTTTCTTGCAATGCTGTCGATGAGGACACAGCCTATTCAAAGTATGTTACCGTACGTGCCGTTGCCTCTCCCGGAAAATATCTTCATCTAATACGGAATAGTCATAGCGACAAAGCTGACCTTGGACCCCATACGGCGTTACACATCGCGGCAGGTCTATCTTGCTCTAATATCATGGACCATCTGCTTACCCACAACGGGTTTAGCGCCATGAAACGCGACAAGTCTGGTCGGGTACCCCTTCACTACGCCGCAGGTCGGTTTTGGAGATGTTTCCCCGTCACCGATAACAGATACAGCTGCATAAAGCTGCTGCTCGAAGCAGACGCAGACATCAACGCTATCGATGAACATGGATGCACGGCGTTGCAGTATCTTGCTAAACAAGGGGCAGGCTATAGGTTCCTGCCAGAACATTTCTACTCACAATCGCCTATCCAATTACTCCTTCAGAGCGGAGCAAACCCGGGTATACGTGATGTCTGGGGAGAGACGGTTCTCCATTGCGCGTCAAGGTGCAACTGGATTGATAAGGAGACACTGCAGATCCTTGTCAAGCATGGTGATCTGAACATCGCAAACGAGAACGGAGAAACGTGTCTTCACATTCTGATGAACAACGAGATGCCAGACAACGACGTTCTAAAGATACTTCTGGACGGTGGTGCGAACCCGAATGCTCAAGATGCGGAGGGCAAAACACCTCTGCACCTACTAGTTGAGAAGAGCCGATTCTTCAGGAATCTGGTTCAAACGGCAAATACACTGCTGAAATGCCACTTGAATGTCAATGTACGTGACAACGAGGGAAGGACGCCACTCCATATCTTAGCTCGTATCACGGGTCCCCTCTGTAATCACAGGCAGTTTCCAAAGGGAGCTGCCGGCGTTGGACATAACATCCTAGAATCACTCTTTAGCTATGGTGCCGACGTCCACGCACGGGATTTGCAAGGCTCCACACCGTATGAACTTATTGTCAAGAATGACAGGATTCCGTTTCGCACTGCGCAACTGGTAATCGTAGTGTCGAGGCAAGGTTCGAGGGAGCAATTCACCTTCAGCACGACGAAAGAGGCTCTGATTCGACCATATGACTCCACACCACACGCATGGGAGGGGGGAGAACAGCCTCAATCTAGAAATGGTATCTGGAGTGCTCCTCCTGTGGTGTTGTCTTCTACTGCCCGGACGTAAGTAGAGATATTATATTAAAATCTTTCAAGCCTTGCTGCTTCCGCATCCCTTCTTAGATGACCGAGGCTACGTATTCTGTGAATGCCATCAGAGGCTTCATACATTTGTCATCTTCTCCTGAAGTATATTCAATGCCAGCGGTATTTCGGAACTGTTTTGGTACAAATGTTGGTGATGTTATCTTCGTAGATGTATGTTCGTTTATTTATTGTCTTTTCATATGTTTCAAGAACATACCAAAGATCTTAACGCACGGTTACATTGAGTGACGGAGATCGATGTATAACTTGTCCTTTCATCCTATTTTAACGTCTTTGGCCGATGAACTCAAAGTACGAAGATGAGGTCAGAGCTTATCAGACGTTATCAGGCGGAATCAAACATTTTGTATTGATGACATCTCTTTTTCTCCTGCTTCTGCCGTAATCCATAAACCAAGAGGTGGACGAAAACTCTAATTAACAATCCATAATAAAGGAGGAATCACGGTACGGACCATATGGTTCAGACAACAACAAAGATACTAATGCGAGCATAGAAATTATCTCTTGAATTCTAATCCGGTCGAAGGGATCACACACGCATCGAATTGCAGGTATATAATACTATACACATAGAATGTTACAAATGTCCATTGTCATCACCCATACCAACATCCGTCACATTTAGTATCCGTAGTGGGCATTCCAGGCAGAAGTGTCGTAGTACTTCTTGTCATCCTTCCTGTCGTCCTTCTTGTGATCATCCTTCTTGCCATCCTTGTGGTCTTTGTCATCCTTGTCATCGTCACAGTCTTCCTTCCAAGTGTCGATGTCGATGATCTCAACAAACAACTCGCAGATGAATTTGTCATCCTTCTCGTCATGCGAGTATGCTTAAAAGCAGAATGCATCAGACGAGCGGGTGCAGGAGTAAGCATGAGACATACCCTGGCAAGAGTTGCACCTGTCGTCCTTCTCACACAAGCTCTTGCATTCTGAAGAGAAGATGTCAGTGCAATGGACAAAAAACAAAGAGATAATGTACTTACCGATCTCAAAGGTGACTTTGTTGACTTCCTTGTGCTCGTAAGGGGTGTACTTTCCCTTGTTCCATCCCTTGAAATCATTCTTGTGCTCGAACACTGGGGTCCAAGTGCAGTCTCCACGACCACCATCCTTGCCCTTGTTTCCGTAGTTGTAGTCCTTGCTTCCACCGTCTTTGCCTTTGCGATCGACATGGCCGTACGAGTCATCCCTTGCTTGGACAGAAGCAGAGAGGACAGGGACGGCAAGGACGGCAAGGGGAATAAGAGTAGCAATTGAGAAACGCATTGTGATGAATTTGCTGGTAATAGGCAAGTAGATAGACGAGGATGGTGTGTCTGTCTGGATAAACCTTGCGACCTGAAAGCCCTTTTATATCCATTCGAAGCAAGCCAGTTCCCCTCTTTACTGAGTAAAGTGAGCTTGAGAAACATCACGAGTACAAGATGATGGAAGCGCAAGACCTGCCAAGCATCATAAGAGCCAGTGGTAACCGACACAGTGCTGGCTGGAACATCGGTTTCAACCATAGTGAGAAAACTTGAGAAAAACCTGCCATCCGTGGATCAGAGAAATTTCGGGTGCGCCAAGAACAATGAGTGGAACAATATTGTAGCAGCCTGTCATTGTTTCAAGGTCGGATTCATAGTGATGAAGTCCAACCAGATATGATCCACCCGTTGAAGGTGTATGGACTTGCCAAGTCGCGTAAAGCCTAGCTTTTGTCTATGGCTAAGAGAAGCTGAATACAAGTATAGGGAAAGAATATGGTGCGACACACCTATCGTACAATACAGATCCAGATAAGTCAATGGGGCCCCGACTCTCATTGCACTTCCGTAACAGTTCGAAGAGGCGACAGCCCGCTGAATCTGAATGAGCATGTGAAAGCCGTGGTTCCCAATACCTTTAAAGGATTCCTCCAGTTAAAGATATTAGGGCAAAAAACCACAACAAAAACAGAGCATGCTTATATGGAGCGTCCTGACGGTGTACTGAACTAGCAGATGATCGATCACGGAATTGAAGAAATCAGTGCAGTGATATGTGGTTCTGTTACAGTGATGAAGATCCATTTTGATAGCTGTGGGACTTCCAAGAAGGGAATGACCAAGCAAAATATGAAGAGTGTATCCACTGTGTCGTGGAATAAATAAACAAGCGTGTCGTTTGCACAACTCGGAGTGTAAGTTGGACGGAGAAATGGACATGTGTCATTTGGGTTGGAAGGAAGCCGTTCAGCTGATTGTTGCTACCCAAAAGCAGGATTGGAGATGAGGATTTCTTTGAGTAGTTTGAGGGCGCCCAATAGTGAAGAGTCATCGCGGCAGGAGAGATGTTATGACTAGGAATGAGGGCAATGTCGGCGTTTGCCGCTGTACTGTATTGTGCTTCTCTGACATGGCCAATCTCATCAACTCTCCATTTGACTACCCTCCTATGCGCATTGACGGGTAGTCCTGGCTATTCAAAGTCATAGATATACAACCAATACAGCCTTATCGCAACTGTTAGGACACTCAACGGCACTTCTGGGGACTCTGGCATTGCATGATAGTGTACTGACCGACTCACAGTTTTACTTGCCATGATTCGCTCTCTGGTACGTTGAAACCAGCCGAGATTCCCTCATTTCTGACGAAAAATGCTTGATGTTTCTTGCTGGACACGGGCTCAGCATATTCACCTGTACCACTATTCTCATTCCACTCGACATTCTTGGCCGTACTGAAACGTCTTTTCTCATGCATATCAACCCTCTAGTCTCTGGGACAGCTACTATTCTATCTCTCTGAAACCAATGTTCCTGATGCTACCCAAAACCAGGGCCTTATGTGACTTGGCAAGTTCAAACCTCCTTCAACAGGTGGATCACATCTGGTTGGACTTCGTCACTACGGATCTGATCTCAAAAAAATGACAGGCTATTATAATATCGTTCCACTCGCTGTTCTTGGCACACCCTAAATCTCTCTGATCCACGGATGGCAGGTTTCTCGCAGGCTTTTCCAGCTAGGGTTGAAACCAACGTTCCAACCAGCACTGTGTTTGGTTTCCGTTAGCTCTTTTGAGACTTGGCAAGTCTTGTGCTACCCATCATCTTGTGTTTCTCAAGTTCACTTCAGTCAGTCAAGTGGGAGACTTGCTTGCTTCGAATGGATATAAAAGGGCTTTCAGGTCGCAAGGTTCTCCACACGGACAAACCATCCTCATCTATCCACTTGCCTATTACCAGCAAATTCATCACAATGCGTTTCTCAATTGCTACTCTTATTCCCCTTGCCGTCCTTGCCGTCCCTGTCCTCTCTGCTTCTGTCCAAGCAAGGGATGACTCGTACGGCCATGTCGATCGCAAAGGCAAAGACGGTGGAAGCAAGGACTACAACTACGGAAACAAGGGCAAGGATGGTGGTCGTGGAGACTGCACTTGGACCCCAGTGTTCGAGCACAAGAATGATTTCAAGGGATGGAACAAGGGAAAGTACACCCCTTACGAGCACAAGGAAGTCAACAAAGTCACCTTTGAGATCGGTAAGTACATTATCTCTTTGTTTTTTGTCCATTGCACTGACATCTTCTCAGAATGCAAGAGCTTGTGTGAGAAGGACGACAGGTGCAACTCTTGCCAGGGTATGTCTCATGCTTACTCCTGCACCTGCTCGTCTGATGCATTCTGCTTTTAAGCATACTTGCATGACGAGAAGGATGACAAATTCATCTGCGAGTTGTTTGTTGAGATCATCGACATCGACACTTGGAAGGAAGACTGTGACGATGACAAGGATGACAAAGACCACAAGGATGGCAAGAAGGATGATCACAAGAAGGACGACAGGAAGGATGACAAGAAGTACTACGACACTTCTGCCTGGAATGCCCACTACGGATACTAAATGTGACGGATGTTGGTATGGGTGATGACAATGGACATTTGTAACATTCTATGTGTATAGTATTATATACCTGCAATTCAATGTGTGTGTGGTACCTTTGACTGGATTAGAGTTCAGGACATGATTTCTGTGCGCTGACATTCATATATTTGTTGTCACAACATCTGAACCACAAAATTCATAGTCCTGTATTTTATACTATAGACTGTTAGTCAGAGTTTCCTTACACCCTGGGTTTATGGCAGGATGTCACAAAAAGAATATATATTAACCATCAACTTCTGACTCGGACTTTTAGTCCATCAGTCAGAGGGGAGTATATTCCACTTCAGAGGATGTTAACGAGAATGAGACTCTTGCCGATCAGCGACCTGATCTTTCTCTGTATAAGTAACAGGAGGGTATGAGTCGAAAGTGGAACTGACAACCCGAATTTTGAGCGAACTGAGTTTTGAATAGGCCTTGTATCGGCAACGGCTTCCTTAGTGAATAAGAATAACTCTTCTTTGAGTGGAACTCTGGACGTTTCTCTTGCGTCCACACAGCTCGTGTCAGGTTACACTTCGTCCAATAGTAAACGCTGTCTTTTTGTCGTTTTCGTATACCTGGCCGACGTCTCCCGACGCAGTTCCCGCTACATTTAAGCAACGGCTAGGTCGTTATTTCTCCCACTACAGGTCTCTTTACTTCCTTCCCTATATCCGTTACCTCCCAAAAATCACATCCTTTACGGTCATTCTGTGCTCCGGCGTGGCATGTCCACCAATACTTATCTGTCTTCCCATCCGGCCGCAGAATCGTTGATATGCTGCATTTACACCGAGGGGTGCTGAATAAATAAAATAATGGAAGTAAGAATCTGAAAGCTTTGTGAATCTAACAAATGGGGGTGTCGTTTGATACGCGAGGTGTGAAGGTACACTGGCTCACAGGTAGAGGTATATGATTAGAAGTCGCGCGTTGCGTTCAAGTTTCTCTTTCTTGCTTGGAATTAATCTCTTCGTATCCCTAGGTCATGAGGTCTCAGTTGCAATAAAACCTAGGCTAAGAGAAGCTGAAGACAACATCAATGGGAGGAAGGTGGCTTGACGCGCCTACTGTGTAATATGGGTCCAGATAAACCTTCTCGTATGAATGGGGCCCAACGATCATCTTCACAACCCATAACAGTTCGACGCCACGACAGACCGTTGATTCTGAAGACTAAATATGTGGTGTTTGCTCAACTTCCCGTCGTAATGCCTTGAAGGGACAGGGATTAAGGGCTGTTCTCGAGTTCAAGTTATCAGGGAGAACAGAGGAAAGAATACGTAATATTTGAACGATTGAACAGGCAGAGTATCGACGCAGAATTGAAGAACCAGCGCAGTGAGATGTCGTTCTTTTACAGAGATGACGGTCCATTTATCATAGGATCCGCGAAAGGCTGTAGGGCTTCCAATGAAAAGACGATCAGGTGCAATATGAAGAGTGCATGTACTATGCCATGGAACATGTATATCGGCATTGCATCTGTACGAGTGTAGGTTTGAGGAAGGAATGGAAGTGTTTGTTATTTGGAGCTATACCGCCTCGATTCGCGCATTTCATAGCAATGGACTTAAGCATGACTCGAATAGAGGGAGGATGACGAGTAGAAGATATAAGACTTCCTACGAATTTACTTGGCAAGTATGTATCTGTTGAACCGCTGTCACAGCCTGAGTGAAAGTCGTAGTTGTCGGTCATCATGATATTAACCGGTATAACGGCTTTCTCGGGTCTCATCTATTCTCCTTCCCACCACGATGTTTGCCGTGCCATTTTTCGGTTACAACCTAAGGGCCGTGCTGAGGTGACTAGTCCTTCACAGTTAGCAATAGTTGCCTCACTAACGGGACACGGATATAGCGATCCGCAAATTAGGCGGACAAAGACGTACCGCCTGACGACTAGAAACCTAAACTCTGACCTGTACGGTCCACGTTAAATTGAGTAGCGGTTCTGGCAAGGCTATCTAGCACTTAACTTCTAGCTATAGGTGAGTAATAATAATGCGTTCACCGTCCATCACCGACTTAGCTACGCTCTTCTGGGCGACTCTTTTCAGAGCTCCAAGCCGCATTTATTTTGGTTCCTTGTCCTGCCTAAAGGTCCTCTCAGTCTCACCCAACCACTTGAACGACGCCCCGACCTTTCCAGTTCAACGGGCAAAACGATATTTTCACACACTCCACTATCTCCGCGGACTTTGGGAACAACAATCCTCTTGGAAATATAGATCTTATGTCAGTATCAGGCTTGCAGTTATAAATATCAAGTTCATGGGGCGACTATCTAGATTTGTCGTTTTGATACCAACCTTTCCCACTCATGGCCAACTCGACTTTCGTTACCCCGCTTACAGAACTATTTGGTATCCGCCATCCGGTAATGCTTGCGGGTACGTATTGTGCGTATGGATAATGACTAACAGGCCGCTGACTGTACCTTTGACCGCAGGTATGGACACTGCCGCAGGCCCTGAACTAGCCGCCGCAGTGACTAACGCTGGTATATTGTTTCTCGTCGCTCTGTATTCTACCATCGACATTCAATGAAATGTCCTAGGCGGCATAGGCATCATTGGTGGCGTGCTCCTTTCACCATCCTTGCTCCGTTCGTCAATACGCGCCCTGAAATCCAGCCTCCACGACCCCAAAGCGCCGTGGGGTGTTGACCTCCTCGTACCTCAGATTGGCGGAAACGCGAGAAAGACTAACGAAGACTACACGGGAGGAGAGTTGGCTAAGCTTGTCGATGTTATCATCGATGAAGGCGCGAAACTTTTTGTGTGCGCTGTGGGCATACCGCCGAGATGGGTCGTGGATCGGTTTCACAAGGCGGGTATACCTGTCATGAAGTGAGTGTTTCATTTGCTCATGACACCAGTGATGTTGACTGACAGGTCAGTATGGTCGGCCATCCAAAGGTCTTATTCTCCCCTTCATTTGGTGGTCGTATATTCTTAACAAAGGCGATCTAGCATGTACCGAAAGCCTTGGCGCAGGGTGTAGACATGATCTGCGCTCAAGGCGGAGAGGCAGGCGGTCATACCGGAGACATACCGTTCAGTATCCTCATCCCATCTGTTGTCGACCTATGCAGCAAAGCCAGGACACCCAAGGGCGACCCGGTCATTGTTGTCGCAGCAGGTGGCATTGCAGATGGAAGAGGGTTGGCTGCCGCATTGGTGTACGTTTCTTGATTTGTGTGTCAAGTACATCCTGATTCTCTACGTAGGTATGGTGCATCTGGTGTTTGGGTCGGTACGCGCTTCCTAGCATCGACGGAAGCTGGCGCATCCCAGACGCACAAAGATCTCGTTTTGAGCGCAGAATATGATGATATCGGTCCGACACTGGTCTACTCTGGGAGACCGATGCGTGTGAGAAGGACCAAGTACGTTAAAGAATGGTTAGTTTTTTTACTTGTCACATTGTTCCTCATTTTTATTGGTTGCCTGAAGGGAAACTACACGTCGACATGAGCAGGAAGCCCTCCTTGCGCAGGGAAAGATACCGTATAAAGTGGATCTGGAGGAGCATCCTGAGAAGGTGGTGGAGAGTGCGCGTTGTATGTTTACGTGTCCAGTTGTTGCCCATCAAGCTGATGCCGTATTCCCAGGGGTGATGGGAAAAGTTGCCGGCTCAATACATGACATTAAACCGGCGAAAGATATGTGTGTATCCGTTCCACTCTAATTCTTCCGCCCTGATGTTTTTCCTTCAGTGTTGAGGAAATTGTTCGCACGGCAGCAGAACGACTAGAACATTCTGCAGGGCGTGTCAAGACCAAGACTAAGTTGTGAAAAGGCGAGAAACATAGAGGATCATAGAACAGGTGTATGGAGGATTTTTGTTTATCATTCACAATACATATTCATATAGGATCGATAGCATCCTGCATGATGGCTAGATGTGAAATGGATGTGAAATGGTTGTGGACTATAGTGTGAGATGCTTCTAGGTGTCACGGTCATGCCTGTTTTGTGCTAGAGCAAAGTGACGGTGGCTATGTATGTCGGTGATTGTTAGCGTTCAATAAACACCGCCCATTCAACTAGTGTTTACGGCCGTCAGGGATACTAGTGTTCGAGACCGCGATGATTGTATAGTTTTTCCAAGTAGTAGTATAGTAGCATGATAGTAATACAGTCAGGTTAATTATAGTAGCCGGTATGAGAAGCTGATTATTTATATACGCTCACATGGAAAGATCCATGACATTTTCTTTCAGTGACAGTGAAACGACGACCCTCTCTCCAGACCCTCTCGATGAGGAGCGACACAGCTCCTCCCCGAACATGTACGGCGACTCGAGGGAGTCCCAGTCGATGCCTGTCGCCATGTCCACCTCGTAATCAAAGTTAAGGGGCATGGTGAGCGATGGTTCATAGCCAGGAGTCCAGTCTTCGTGTGCATCCTCAAAGGTCGACAAAGGTGGGATGGGCGCGATTGGCGGGAATGTATGTCCTGTAATGTAGACGGACGAGGGAATGGCTCGGCTGGGACTTTTCTTCGTCGTACGGGGCGATACAGGGGAGGCAGGCGGTGAAGGCAGGTGCGACGGGGACGGTGTACGGGGTGGCGGAGTAGGCGGCGACGAGGCTGATGACGTCAGTGAAGGCGTCGGTGAGTGTGACGATGACGACTTTCTTGCGATAGACCGTGACGATGTGCTCGTAGGGTCTCTGGTACTCCTCTTCCTCGCTCCTCCATGCGTCCCACCACTCGCCTTCCCTGGCGAGTAGTTGTACCCAGGATACTCCTTCTCGTAACGCTCCTTCTCCTTCCTGGCTAGCTCGCGAAACGGCTCCTTCCCTTCGGCGCTCAGAGCGTGCCAAGCTTCACCTGCAGCACAGGAGATCACGTTCTGGTTTTCTTCCTCGCTGTGCGCCCGCAGGTAGTGAGAGCGGAAAAATATGAACGCGTTTCGGGGTCGAGGGATATGAGTTTGAGACATGATGGGGCTGTAATGGTGACATGGTCCTTGACTGGCTTTTTAGGCGTACAGAAGAAAGGCTCATTAGGATGAACAAAGAACAATCCGTCGTCCTCGTGTCAGCGTTCCAAAACTACGGTATCAAGCAATTCTCGAAGCGATTCCGGTTCTCGGTCCGGATGATCGCCGTAGGCCTCCTGACGCCTGAGTCACTTGAAAGTTCATCCTAGTCGCGTCAAAGCAGAGCGCGCGTATCGTGAGCACCGTCCTTCCCTTTCTCTGTACACTTGAGCTCATGATCCAAAATTCATAGTAGAGCTTGCATTTTGCAACATTGTAATCGGGTTTTCAACCATTCTTCGCCCCTGACACTTCCTTTGTCTACCATATTTGATACCAAGGCGTCTATATTTTGAACGGCACTTGCCTGGAAAGCGGCGGTCCAATCTTTTCGACAAATCGGCCATCACGTCGTTCGACGTCGCTTCTCAGCCTCTGTCGTCGTAGACAGTTCCCCGTCTCGAGCTCAAATATAATCCCCGGATGACCGTGGAACGCACCCTTGTAACTTCAATCGTCATGATCGACACTCCCCCTTACAAATGTACCCTGGCGGACAACTCAGTCTACTCAAACCGGGGGAATGATGCATGGACACCTCGCGTTCCTCCATTCCTCAGAATCTGATTTCATTTAGGACCTCCACGAGGCTTCCCTCCGTGTCTGCATTTGGGACACAAAGACATCACTGCTAGATCTAGTATCGCTTTAACTGCATTTCAGCTCAGTATCTCTCACATACGGCCTCGTACTCTGCACCTGCACCCCGAATCGGATAGACTAGCTATTTTCTAAAGATATTGGCACAGCTTATGGAACTGTACCTGGCAATCTTGTTCTAGTGGGATTGCAACGATTGTTGCAATTGCAGTCGTTGGCTTGACTACAATTTATCCTCATCAGCCATTCAATATCGCTCAATTTTTCAGTGGTTGGTATTTGTCCGTGTTGCTGCTTCCATACCAACGTTCTATGCTGATTTTCATTAGTGTGCGATCGCTTGTTTCCTCTATTCCACAAATGTGAGTCTTGTCTCCACCCATCTAGCTTTAGGCGCCGCCGTTGATTCATTTCCGAAGGTCATTGTTTTGGGCATGAGGACGTTCATTCATGCCATACCGATGTGGTATATCATCTATGTCGATATCGCAAGCCGCTAGCAACGATGCAGACTCCAGGATCCGAGGCTCAATCGCGCACAAATTTGGTATTGTTCCTTTGTGTGTTAATTCCACATTTTCTTCGCATTTGCAAGAGTCCGAAGAGTGGATTCGCGAACTGCCGATACCTCACTATGTTAATTTATCCATCTCGGATCACAATGACGATGAACAAAGGATACCTGGGAGTCATACGCCTCCCGGACCGCCTCTTGACGTCGACTTTGGCTTTTGTACGATCAAGAAACCATTGGAATCGGTGATTGTGAGGTCGGAATTTTCATTCACGAAGACTTCCTCTGCCTGATTTCATCTCCACACATAGACTTTTGCTTGCTTTGTCTTGCTCAAATCGAGGTTTGTCTTGACCATCGATAACGTATGAATGTTCCTAGTTGATGTATGACCTTGGTCATTTCTCTTTCGTCCAGTTCGGGTCCCGCCCTACGAGCAATATTCATAAAGTCAAGGTCTTGTTTCATGGATCGAGCCGGGTGCATTAAGGCAGGCCTTGAGACTGCAAGAAGTCTGTCAGGACCTTTCCCCAACCCATCCTCGATGGGGATGGAGAGAAAACGGCAGAACAGTTAACCAGACATCGTGGTTCGAATTTGCTCGACAAAGGAAGCCTTTCAAAAATAGCACACGGCGACAACTGGGGCGGCGCTGTGTCAAGACTCAAGCTCGGTGCCGCGTCGATTTGAAAATCGTAATCAGGATAGGATGTACGTGGGTGTACTTATGTTGTAAGAGATCTGATTCTTGAGGTTATTTTTGGGGAGCATTTATTTTTAACAGAAGGCGTCCCTTTCCTCTGTGACAGTAAATGTTAACTAGGCCGCTATTTGGGGTGGTGCGGCAGAGTTCTTCAGGGCGTTGTTGATAGTAGCCGGAGAATTGGGAAGGAAGTTAATCCCACTTAGCAAGGTTACATTACACTTTTCGATGCTTCCGAGTTCAAGCTCACTCTGCGTCAGGAACCTTGAAGGGTGCAATATAACGACAACCATTCCTCCGGCAAACCCGATGTTGTGATTTCTGGCTTGAGATGAACGACTACTCGAGAATAACGCGATGTGGCGACGTCAAAAGACGAATGCACGTTCGCCACACAGGGACATAGACTTCAATTAACGTGTGCGCAGGGAAGGAATCGAGAACTTGGTTGTACGTCTGCATGGTAACTCGATCCTTTACAAATCACCGTGCCCCTCCAAAAGCAGACACAGGCAGGCACGCGCCTTTGTGCGGAATCAAACAACTGGACACTGTAATGCGTGTAGTGGATATGTCTACGAGACAGCTGGAATGTGTGTATCCACCCAACGTCGCTCGGGTGGCGCGAGCTAAACTGAAAGGTGTTCTTTCTTTCGTGTTTCTTCCTTGTACTACGAATGATTGCCGGATCAATATGTGATCAGGGCACTAGCTCCATGTTTTGATCAGGATATTCCTCGGGCAGGCGAGGACGGACTTTGGTATGGAAGTGGGAAATCAGATTTTGCTTGGAGACCAGAGTGGCATATACCTTTGGTCAACTCCATCTACATTGCGTTCAAGTCTCCTCCAGGCATGCTGGTTCTTAGACAGGGATGTTAACGCTCGACCAATTCTCATCTCGGCATTCGCAGCTAAGGTGTCGATGAGCTGCATCTATCGTCAGGAGTCGTGTACGCCCCGAGGTTCGGACAATGGCCGACGCGTCCCTATTGAATTCGTGTGTAAGTTGTGTTCTTGCCTTCGTTCTATTCATAGTTTGATCGTAACGATTCTATTCCGGTGCGAACGTGTACATAGGTTTCTCACCAAGCGTTTACGACAGGGCTGTGGATTCAGGGTGGAGATGTACAGAGGCTTGGGAGCGCTTTTGCTGAGATCATCGGTGACTGACTAGACCTTGAGCTGGAACCTTAACGAAGCTCAATCAGCTGATGACCAAGTGCGATTGCCGTCTTTTAAACTGATATCCTCAGGGATATATCACTCAGCGATACGCTGGTCCTTGGTACTTCATTCTGACCGACGGAGTGTTAGTGGCGGTAACAAAACCGCATCACACATCGTTGTTGCGTCATCCGGGGGATGCCGGGGTCTTGGACCCCTTGATCTTATATTCTGCCGCTGCGACTGAGGGCGTCCTGCATGTTCCATCCCCACCATCCGTCGTGGCTCGTCGACGCCGGCGCTCTGCCAGCATCGCCAGCGGTGCAGCGCATCGTAGTGCTTGGTGATCCCGACCTGCGTCTGGTGCTCCCTCTTCTCAACAACCCCTTGTTCACGCGAACAGTTTTGGTCGTGCCATCAAGTAATCCGGCGAAATGGATTCCACTGGGCGAATGTTCATCGTCGGCATCTCTAGTCATTCTACGCACGAACAAGAAACACAGCAAAGGCGGCGCCTTACACCTACTCTCGGTCCTGCAGCGTGCCGCGCGCACGCCGCTGAAACCCGTAAAACAATACACGCAATATGACTATGAAGGGCGAGAGGAGACCTTTGGTTTCGTACCCATGAGTACCATGGCGGAGGATACGAGCGAGGTTCATAGCGCCGGGGTCCTTCCTATACCATCCTTCCACGCCGTCATCAACTTTCTCGACGGCAAAACGGGGAATGAACGAGAAGCCTTGAGGACGGGGATCTTGACGACATCATTGGTCGGTGGATTCTTGTTGACAGGGAATAGAAAGGGGAAGACCCAGGTGACAGTGCCAAGACGAACGTCCAGATTATCGTTCCTATCTCGACGTCCAAGCCCGGCACCCTCGATGGCGACTGGGCAAGAGGTGGACTATAGTACTGAAGAGAGGTGCGCTCATGTCATACATGTTATTCCACCATCATCCACCCTTCCATCAAAAACTGTCCAAAACCTCGAGCATTTCCTGATCAATCTTTCCCGGACTGCGGCATCGACGTCATCCTTGCCTGCACCCATATCCACCACCAAGTCCGCCACACACTACGCCTACATTCTCCCTTTTAGTCTTCTACTATCATCACATGGCCCCAGTATACTCGACTTTGCCCTCGCCGGAGCCCTTGACGGAGGTGGGTCCAAGGCGTGGATTCGATCGATACACGATGTCCGTGTAACCGGAGGCACCGTCAAAATGCTCAGCAGTGGGCTTCCGACACCACCGGATAGCGAGGAGGAGCTTGGTGGTGTAAAAGGCGGATATGGGACATCTGATTCACCGCCATTGGACGTTGAGGAGGAGAGACAGAGGGCTTTGAGGGCTTTGGAGAAGGGCAAAGACAGAGAAAGGACGGGATCAACGGTAGGGAAGACACCGATCAGGTATTCGCAGCCTCTGACGAGGGGCGGTTCCATAAGACTGTCCAAGTCAGATGGTTCTGGAGAAAATATTCGTCCGACCTCGCGAGACCGTCGTCGTTCGAAGACGGAGCAGAGTCATTCTCAGTCACGCTCAAAGTCCGACCATGGCCATCGATCCACACGACCAACGGTATCCACTACACCTCAGCGCGCCCAAACTGTGACTTCAACGCATACATCGCGATCTACGAAACCTTCACGAACTTTATCAACCACCAAACCTATACCCCCACGCACTGTACCTCATTCTCCTACCGTTGCTAAACCTAGCCCAGTTCATCATACCCACTCTCATGCACGGACACCCTCTGACACGCATTTGTCGCAGGCCTTGCCCAGTTTACCGACCCCAAGAAAGAATCCACCTGTAACCACGAAGAGCAATATTACATGGAATACCAGGGAAAAACCGTTACCTCGAGTTCTGAGGCGAAAAGAGGGTAACCTCGATGCCAGGCAGAGGAGGAGCTGGTTTCTAAGTTTTTGGGCCAAAGACTGAGAGGATGCGACAGACTTTATATGTGGATTTATATATTAGTGTAAACAATATACCGCTAACGACGTATCATGTCGCCAGACGACGCTATGAATACATAACAGTATTTGTCTGTTTATGATTGTGTTTCATACGGGCAGTGGGCAGATTTATGTTATTCGGAAAGCTTGTTCCGTCAGATTTAACAAATATTTACGTTCTGGATGCCTCCTTGCTCTTGGCCTGAGCGCCGAGGCGTGTCAAGGTATACCCTATGAGCCAAGCTTCTCATCCGCTGTCGCGGCTGGCCGACTTGATCTCCTTCGCTTCCATTTCACTAAGTCTTGGCTCTGACAATAGGGTGGAGATTCGGCGTAGCAGTGGTGAGCATCTTCGGCGTCTACATATACATAATAAATACTTCATATCGTTACATCATCCTATATCCGTGTGTCATTACCAGTCGTCAAGGTCTGGTATTCATAAGAGCATTATCATTAGACTTCGCATCAATCACCAGAACACCCGTTTCAAGATCTTCCTGATGCGAAGAAAAAGTCGTCGACTGGACTTCAATCTTCACCGGTACAGTGTTTAGATGAAACTCTCCTGTACTTCTTCGTCCATACTGCATTTCCTGAAAGGTCTCGATGGCAACGTCGAGTGTTGATCTCAAGCTAACAAGGGTTATGATAAGTGTGGGGTAGATAGCCTGTTAGCGGGAGATGGCATGAGAATGATTGTTGTTAGCAGCTGAATACGATAACAACTCACAGTTAGCTGGGAGAGCATATATATCACTACATATGCTCCCTTGTTTCCGCAAAGAGTAACGATGATTGCAATCAACTATCATTCGATTAGATTAAAGCCCAAAAGGAGAAAAAGGCAAAACGAGCGTACCCAGGTGCAGCAATAAAAGACCCCTGATTCAATCAAAAGCGCGAGGATGCCATTCTGCCGATGAAACCGGGCCATTATAGCTTCGCCAGTGATAGCGCGGATTGTTCTGTTGTGCGACCTTTGAGGAGGACGTTAATGAGGAATCAAGCCTGCAGATGAGAAAGCGACGAACCATGCACGATAAGCGATGAGGGATGTTGCCCAGATGTTCGTCCCCATTGTTGACAAGATGAATAAGAGCTCCCAAACATGTAAACTGGGGTTATCAAAGACGCTCACTGCCTTTGGAGCGGTGGCAAAGGCGTAAATTACTCCGATACCGGCCCCTGTGCAAATGGCATAAACGCGTGCACTGAAGCGCACAGCCGAGCTGAAGGCTCACCTAGTGTTACCAAAAGGCATACTGCAGACACCACCAGAATCCACCGTTTGCGATTCCACAGGACCCAGGCCCTCCAGATGACAACACCGTCTCCAAGAATGAACTGATCAAGTATCAGTGTTTGCAAAAGAAATGGATAGACATCGCACTTACGTTTACATTTTCTAGGGCCAGCTCCGTGCAAATCCAGGGTGAAGCGTTGTTCTCAAACGCGGTGGGATCTTCTACACCATGGTCGCGGAAGATTCCACGGTAGTTTTGGTTAAAGCTGACCGCCAGGTGCGATGTTGCCAAGCTCCACATTATAGTGTTCAATGCTATCATGATTTTCACCACCCTCGTCTTCTGCTTTTTGCACCTGCCGTGCAGAATCGGTGTCGGTTGGAGAGGTGCTTTACTTTCACAAGCATAACTCACAGCAGGACGTAGGTAGAACTGACAAATAGACATGTATACATTCCTACGAAAGAACTAGTCAGTCGCGAAGGTCGACCAAAATCAAACTGCTCATTACCATAGAGAAGAATCTCGACTTGCAGGGCTATAAAGAACGCCTCAAGGGGAGGAGGGGACATCTCTAGCAAGCGACAAGTGCCCAATGGTGTCTGACAAAGGGCATATATATGAAGTGATTCGGAGAAAGCCCGGACATGGAACAGGGTAGAAGTTTATCACCAAGCGGCGCTGATGTCCTGTCATGAGTCAAGCAACCCAAAACTCCAGTGATACGAGAGCCCAATCGCTTTTATTGGCCGGTCGTGGCTGCAAATAGTGTTTCGGACTAACAAATGGAATTCACCCTTTGGCTGATCTTTATTTCCCTGCGTTCGGGAGACCAGCATAACCGAAGTCGCTAGCTGAAACAGGAAGATCCAGAGGCGAGTGTAAACGAAAGATTGATCCAGAAAGATACGTTAGCGGCGAGATGATTGTCGATGGCTGTGAGTGAATGAAATATGTAGTTCTTGTCTTCCAGTGAGCCAGCTGCCAGATCGACGTCAACATATTGGGCTATGGGATGATAAGACTCCTGGTATCATGTTTTCATGCAGTGAAAGGTTCAAGATGGTGCCGAAGAGTATGCCAAGGCTTAAACTAGGTTGCCGAAGCTGCGCTACCAGTGTGCATCAGTGCCTTGGAGGAGTTGGGATAAAGTGGCACGGATGTTGCCGAAGTCGCTCCACTGACTCTTTTTTCGATTCTGATTTCTGACAATGGCTGGCTTTGTGCGACCCTCTATCGCAGTAACAGCTTTTTTCTATCCCGCTTTTGATGACTAGGCGGCCGCCAGGGACTCCATGTGCAAGAAAATACCAAAACACCCGTCGAGACAGCGCGGTATTCTGGTAGAATAACTGACTGTCGGCTTCTCGCATTCTGGTTCTTGCCTCTGCTATTCTGGAATTCTATGCGCATCTGCAAGACTGTGGGTTATTGCATAGCCTCGATGCTGTCCCTCAAAGTATAGCTTTGCGCAATCTCTCATACAGCCAGAGAAACGTCAGTATAGCGACCAATGTAGACAAAGTCTTTCACCTCAGATTGGCGACCGGTTCATTGATCTCCATAACAATTACATACATACTACATGTCACACTTCGAGCATTGCTGATGTTGAAGCCGTCCTTTATACCCGGTCTCTGTCCCAAAGGAGCCTGGTCCCCATTCAAGGGACTGCCAAGCGAAGATAGTACAGGCTCCGAACATCTGAACCGCGACATCAACACCTGTGCTTATTGCGACCCTAAGCGCTTCGAGTTGATCAGGAGATGGAGGTTCCCTTCGATGGTAGGCTACTCTTCTTGACGCACCGTGACAAGTACAACGGAGAAGATCGGTCGAAACCGTCACACTCAAGAATCTTTGTCTGCATTCCCAGGAATCCTTTCTTCCGATTCATTTTCGTCCAGCGCTCCCTGTATACTCAAATGAATTCAGTCGTATCATCAATGGAATATCCTGCGATGTCCAAGTCTCTTGATCGCGGCGCTCCGAATCCATACTAACATCTTTCCGTACCACACCCAGTGTTCCTTCCAAGTCATGGTATGCATCACTTGTTGATTTTATGAATCTATACTCATGGCCGACTTATTGTCCACAAGACGGCGTCTAGTTCACACACGGATATGATTGTGGGCGGCGTCATTG
Organism: Armillaria sp. CMW 4456; assembly: GCA_028551335.1. NCBI lineage: Eukaryota > Fungi > Basidiomycota > Agaricomycetes > Agaricales > Physalacriaceae > Armillaria > Armillaria sp. CMW 4456. The sequence goes on along the minus strand of JANDKJ010000525.1, from coordinate 22,081 downwards.
GTTTTCTTGCGCTTGGATGTATGATTGCTACATCTATATATGTGCTGCATTTACGACCACTTCCTAATGACAGCCAAGCGCCTATTCTAACACTATTTTCGCCGAAATATAGATATAATTAGTAATCACAGGGGGGCCAAAAAATGTGTCGACAATGTTGAGGTCGAGAGAGTATTGGGAAGCAGAGATTACGGGGGTATGGGAGGATATCAACGTGTTACAGTTAGATAACTAGATGAGATGGATGGAGGCTCATTATGAGAGTCGGCCTCCGCCGGTGTACAGGTCTGTCTCGATTCGCTCCCGCTCCATATCTCTCGATACTTGATCTCAAGCGAACTGGACTCTGGTGCATAGTTGGGCAACGAAACGTGGAACAATGCCTTGTTTACTACCGTCAAGCATCGGCGAATATACCGATCACATTGCAATTGTCTAGTATTCAAATGTGAAGCCATCCAAGGTCATGTTATATAGGCATGATCTTCCCGTCTTTGCAACTGCATGTCGATTCGCTTACATGTAGCCCCAAACAGGCCGTGACGAAATTCACAGCTGTCGACATGACCTTTGGTTCGAAAAAAAGTCTGTAAGGATTATTGCGTCTTTCCAGTTTTGTCTCCTGGACATAAGCACGTTCTCATATATTAGTACGCCTTGTTCCTTTTTCCATGAATGGGTTTAGACCCCACGATCCGTTTGCTCAAAGCGAACCGTTCTCAATGATTCCCGCATACCGCTCATCTATGTGGACAGGATTCAATCTGTTACTTCTACCAGTGATACCGCTCTGTCATATTCAGGGTACGTGGTGCAGCGACAATGCCCCTAAGTTTGTTAAAAGTATCTTTTACAGAGATATCCCTGCTCCTGAAGGCTGCCCTCTTTTGTATCGCCTACAGCTCTTCATGTGCACATGCGATAGTTGGAAGTGTTTTTGGCTTTCTTGCAATTTGGTGTATGATTTCTGCCTCTATACGTATCATGATCCGAAGATGACCATGGCGTTTTTCGTCCGCTAGCTACCACTCCAATCCCGTTCCTACTCCAGTGATATGGGTTCGATAAAGCGCACAGCCCCAAGCCAACTGGAAAGTGAAGGGGGGCCATTGAACAGGAGAAAATGTGAGGATGCGAGAAGAGATCATAACTCTGGAAGCTCGGATCAGGTGTGTGAAGATTGAATGCTGGAATGTGCCTCCTCTACTATCATACAGCTCTGCCTCGTATCTTCTCTTACGATGGCTCTACGTCTTTTGATTCATGACCCTCAAATAGACTTGATCCATCACACTCCAGTGGACATAAGATAGTTCACTGGGGAAACAATTCAAACAGATCATGGTCTTCCCATACAGTTCCTTTTTCTAGCATCTCTAAACCTCCGATACCCGATCTCTAAATGCGCATGAGGTTGATCAAGTGCGGTAGTTCAGCGACAGAAACCAGGCGTACACATTTATTGCCGTGATTATCAGAACCAGCAGTGAATATTTCATCGAGGAGTCAAGACAAGAATCCGCTCAAGTCAATTCCTGTCATCGACTACCATGTATTTCCAACTGTGAGTCAATGTTTGTTTCAATTCGTCTGGATCCAGTTCTCAATGTCAATAGGTGTTCCATTGTTGCACTTATCCCCTTAGTGCTGTCCCTGAATATCACGGTGGAGAGTGCTCCGCAACCCTACCAAAACACATTAATATTATTGCGCAATGGGCCCAAAGATCCTCTCGATTTCCATCTTGGGGCATTCACTGAGAATGGATTGGAGTTGGTATCGACTACGATTGAATTCGTGCAAAGTTTCACCACAGAAAAAACTGTCAACATGACTTTCAATTATACAAGTACAGTTGAAAATGATTGCACTCTGTTTGCTTGGATTATGGAGGGTGCTGGGTACGTCTCTGATGTGTTGCACCTTGCATCCTTCTGTAATTACTTCAGGCATGGTCATTTTTTTGCTCAAAGTGATCCATTTTCAGTAACCAAACCAACCTCATCCGAGTCTGAGCGTACCGGTGCCAATCCTACCTCCGCTTCCAGTCCCGCCCCGTCCAATTCTAATCCATCAATTTCGGGGCCGACATCTTCCCGTATCACGTCCAATCTTCCTTCCAAGTCACGGTATGCATTGTTTGTTGATTTTATGAATCCGTACTCATGGCCGAGTTATTGTCCACAGGACGGCGTCTAATTCACACACGAGCATGATTGTGGGTGGCGTCCTCGGTTTTCTTGCGCTTGGATGCATGATTGCTGCATCTATATACGTACTGCGTTGGCGACAGAGGTCAAAAGTGGGCAATGTACCATTTCCTCATCCTGAGGATGGCCAAGCGCCTATCTCAGCTCCACTTTTGCTGACACATGGTAGTCAACGCGATGCTGGGGCACAAGAAAATGTGTCAGCAGTGTCGAGGGAACATTTGGAAGCAGAGATTACGAGGGTGCGGGAGGAGATCAATGCGTTGCGGTTATATTATCAGATGAGATGGATGGAAGTTCCCCATGAGAGTCTGCCTCCGCCGTCGTACAGGTCTGCCTCGGTTTCCTCCCGCTCCGCATCTTTTGATACTTGATTTCGAAAGCGAAATGGACTCTGGTGAATAGTTAGGCAACGAACTCTGGAACAATACCTAGTTTACTACCGTCAAGTACCGACGGTGAATAGTCTGATCAGCATTGTGATTCTTCTGGTATGAACTTTCGCTAGCGCTTTTAATTGTTCGAAGCTATCCGCAGTCATCTTATTTAGGCATGAACACCGGAACACGTTCCTGAAACATTTCGAAGTTGGGCTATATCTTTGTTGCAATGCACTAGGCACCCGATGGTTGTTTTAGTGGTGGATTTACGATCGGCCGATTAGATATAACGATGATTCCAGCAGTAGAGATTTGGAATCAGGGATGGATCGTATCCTGATTGCTCGGTCTATTAACCATGGGTGGGTTCGTTGGACCTTGCATCCCTTGCCATGGACTATTTCAGGTCATTCACTCAATAACCAGAATCTAACAGTGACGGGCTTTGCGGTCCGTCCTGCTTAGCGATAAGCTCTCCACAGGAGGAATCACCCCTCCAAGGCCTGCGTGGGCCTAAGGAAGGCATCTACAGCTTCGTATTTGGATACGTGGCTCGGGTTTCTAAAAACGTCTTCATTAGGCGCCGTATAGGCCAAGCGTCTAATACCTTACTACCCTGTTGTCACTGAACTCTACTAGTGATGCCGGACATGAGACCGAGGCTCTGTTTGCAGTTCCGGGAGCACATTGGGAGGGAAAGAATGTAGTATGTAAACGACGATCACACATTGGAACATCAGATCGGAGAAGATCCTCTGTAGTCATGCCGTTAGGGAGATCATGCAAGGGTATCACGGTGGGTATCGGGAGAATCAGACCAGAGGCGGATACGAGAATTCGCCTCCATATTTAGGGTTCCTGATCAAGAAACTCTTGTATTGGGCGTACATAGTCAAGCAACGGAAGTTGAAGCAATACCGTAAAACCCTAGTAGGGTCCGATGGTCCGATCACTCGCCTGGCAGTCAAAATGTGAAGGTATTCAAGGTCATCCCAGTTTTCGATTCACATGTTCTTCCTATTCTTCCAGCTGTGAGTCGATGTCATTTTCAATCCGTATGGATGCAATTCTAAATGCCATTAGGTGTGCCATTCTTGCACTTATTCCATTAGTGCTATCTCTGAATATCACGCTGGAGAGTGCTCCGCAACCCTACCACAACACATCAATAATCTTGCACAATGGGCCTAAAGATCCTCTCGGTTTCTATCTTGGGGCATTCACTGAGAACGGATCGGAGTTGGTATCGACTACGGTTGAATTCGTGCAAAGTTTTACCGCAGATAAAACTGTCAACATGACCTTCAATTATACAAGCACAGTTGACAATGATTGCATCCTTCTTGCCTGGATTCCAGTTGCTCGGTATGCCTCTGACATATTGCACCTCGTATCCCTTCTATTAACTATTTTAGGCCTATTCATCATTTTGCTCAAAGCGAGCCATTTTCAGTAGCAAAAAATAAAACAACTTCCGAGTCGCTTATGCAAAGTGGGACAGGAACCAGTAGTACCTCCAGTCCTACCACGCCTGTTTCTATTCCATCAACTACAGGGTGCGTGTTGTGTCTACTATATTCCTTTATCCATGCCAACATCTTTCCGCACCACACCAAGTGTTGCTCCTGCGTTAATGCCAGGGTACGCATTGGTTGCTAAATCTATTTATCCATGCTCACGGACGACAGAAGTGATCAACCGAGAACAAAATCTATCTCTACGGAAGCAGTTGTTAGCATCGTTATTGGCTCCTTTGTGCTTTTTTCCATAGTCTTCGCTGCATTGTTCATTCTAGTATGGCGACGGAGGAGTCGCAAGTTGAAGGAGTCTGCACCATCTCGCGCTTTTTGGAGATACTTGGATAGGAAGGGCCCACCTGCTTCCCGTCATCCCGTCCGGGAAACTTTGCCTGCGTATACTGAGCAACCCCGGACATTCCAAAGACCAGCCGTTCGACCGCCGACCTTGAGGTTACCGGATTGGACTTGAAGTTATGATGGGTTGAAAACTCTATTCTAAATGCAAATTCACTCAGGAAGTGAATTAGTTGGTACTTTTATTAGCCTGCATTATTAGAACTGGTTGGCTACGGACCTATGTTTAATTCTTTTATGCCGCGCTTGTGCCAATCGGGAATACTAATAATGGAAAGTAGGCGGCTTGGCGGCAACCTTTTGTGGAGTTTCCTTTTCAAGGTCAAACAGCGTGGTACTGATAGAATCTGACATCAACTATCACGTTGCTCAGCAGCGCAGTGCTCAGCCCCCGGCGCTGTCGAGGCACTAGCTGACCCAACTATCAGCGACGGTGTATTGTTCTTAAATAGCTGCGGTCTCGTCATTTGATGCGGTTTGCTGCCGCTCTCTACCAACATGCAGGATCCAGAGAGTCCACCGCCAAACGTTCCGTATCAGGCGTACAGGGTGCGTTGCTGGCTTCTTCCGCTCTAGGGGACCACTGACATTTGTCAAGTCGAAACGGCACTCGCGCACTGTCTCAAATTCGCGGCTCACGCCCAATGCTTCACCTCCACCATCATTATCGAGACCGACGAGCATCATAGGCGCACCAGTACAGTTAAACTACGACTCCTGGGAAAAGGATTCTGTCGCAGCGTTCGCCCTGAAGGCGCCGGCGCCGGCGGCGGAGCCAATTGTTGTGCTGGAACCTACCCCGCCTGTGACGATTAATGGCCTTCCAAGTCCCCCTGACTCTCCAAATACCAATGAGCCTCCAGAGTCGCCAAAGGAAAACGATGATGTGCCATTGACGGTCGAGCCGACGATAGCGACACCCGAATACCATTCAGATCACCACGAGACACCGTCAACGGCTCCTTCATCACCTACCGCATCGTCTTCCGGCAGTCCGTCACAAGTCACGAAGCTTTTGCCGCGCAATAACAATGTCCGTAAGGCTTCTACTTTCCGTCATGTTCCCAGAACATCACGGACTCTCGTGGCATCTTCGCTTCTGGGTCCTCAACATTCTCGCACGGGTTCCGCCGCTGCCACTGTGCCCAGTAATCTTCGGCACAGTATGCCTCCAACAGATAATACACATCCCTCAAGCCGGCACCTGTCCTTGGATTCTTCCAGTCGGACAACTCCCTCACCAGCACCCCCACCTCCGTCCAAAGACAACAAGCCAACTTCAGATACCAAATTGCCGACTATTACTAATGGCACCATTAACGGGAGCGGAACTACATCTGTATCATCTCATGTATTGCCATCATTATCCCCTTCACCTCAAGCAGTTACGCCACCAACCAGAACAATTTCTCTACATCCATCACCATCCGTTTCACCCGCCCCTAGACCTTCGTCTTCTGCATCAATTCGTCTTGCGCCTTCAAGATCGTCGACGTCAACACCTCCCCCTGCGACCCCCAACACACGATCAATTGCTCCATACCGACCTGGCTTTCAACCGAGAGGTTTCTATCGACATCGAACAGATGAATTTCTTGCCCTCCGAAAAATCTCACGAGATGGTCTGGAGGAGTCAGGCATGCAGAAACGGATAGAACGTACCAAATTGGAAAGAAGGCTCGAGAAGTTGATCACCCTACATTTTCCAGTAGGCGGACATTCTATTACTGACCGGGGGAAACATATACGGTCAGAAAGCAGTCGGCGGACGTCGTCATTATTTGACTTGGAACTTGGTGATTTGAAGCGAATGAGTATATCAGATGCTACCGGGCTATGGAAGGGTGTATTATCATCCGGAGGCAGTCAAAATAATGTACGAGGTATAATATCTCTTTGTTACACATTGGGATACCATCAATATTTACGATTACACCAGCAGCCGAACAGCGAATAACACCATGGGAAGAGGATGCGGCTGTTAGCAAATGTCCTCTATGCCGGTAAATTAATTATCCATTCATGCCATTTTCTAGTCTAATTTATTCACTTAGCGTGTCATTCCACCCTCTCACAAACCGGAAACACCACTGTCGACTCTGTGGGAAGATCATATGTTCTCTGCCTGTAAGGCATCCACAACGACCTATCCAGTGTTCAATATTATTCGTCGTTGACCCAAAATCACAAAAAATTGAAGAGGTTGGCGAAGGTGTGGACTACGGTGTCAAGAAGGGGCGAGTGGGAAGTGTAAGTGGTTCCGGAAGCGCAGGGAATACAGAAGAACCGGAGGACGACTCGGAGAAATTCTTGAAGGGTGTTAGGATATGCCAGGATTGTCGGCCTATACTATTGTAAGAGTATCACAATTTCTTCGATGGCACAGTTGTGCTCACAGTTTTTTCACAAAACAGACGACAACAGTATTACCAGGAAATGAATACCGTTCCGACATTTTCAAAGCTGTACCAGGTTCTTATAGAGCTTGAAAAAGAACTTGAAGATTGCTTGCCTCAGTTTCAGGAGCTCATCGTCAGCCTCAAGTGGGTTCTTCATTATCTGCAGAAGCCCGATTGTTCATGGGGATTTTTTGTAGTCACGATGAGCATCCGACTAAGGAAGCCACCGCAGCACGCAAACGATTACTCGATATCTTTGCGCAGTACGATGCAGTCGCGAAACGAATACGGAAGCTTCCCTGTACGCCGGGAAGCTCTCAAGATCGTGTACAGATGGCCGTAACAACACGGGCTAATATGTTTCTGCAGAAGCATATGTTCCCACTCCAAGTAAGTCAGAATATTTCCTTTTGTCTGATATTTGGCTCACGGGGGCTTTAGTCACTACCAAAGGCGAAACCCAAACACAAGAAGTCCTCGAGTACAGTGGAGGAACCTCCGATCATTGATCCTGATTCGGAGGCTGCCCACGCGTTGCAACCTTTACTGGAGCAAGAAGCCCTCCTTGAGTCGTTTGTAGAAGAGGCCAATGCGCATCGGAAGTTTGAGGACGCGAAAGCGCTGAGAATAAGTCTTGGTGAGATTCGCGCAGAGATCGAGCGGATATTAGCGAATGCGGAGAATGGCGCAGTGAAGGGGAAGGGGAAGAAACGCAGCTGACGGGAACCAACCCTGAGTCCTGATGGTGATCTTTGGATGAATTTATCTTTGCTTTCGAAAGCTCAGTTCTCAACCAGCCAGAATTCATGATCTTCAAGAGAGTTTAAGATTGAAATGTGGTATTGGGGTAAATTACAGATGCAATGCATTTCTATCCGAACGGTGATCAACAGTCACCACGTTCCTATTTGACTTGCTACTTTGAAGTCGCATCCCGTCTTGGCCTTCACTTCCTCCAGTGTCACTCCCTTAGCAAGATCGATGAGCTCAAGGCCACTGTTGGCACGGTCAACGTTGAATACGGCCAGTTCTGTGATTATCTGGCTGACGGTCTTGGCTCCAGTCAATGGCAGCGAGCACTCTTTGAGAATCTTGGGACTTCCATCTTTAGCCGTGTGTTCCATAGTGACGAGAACCTTGGTCTTGTCTGGGTTGGAGACGAGGTCCATTGCTCCTCCAATACCCTTCAGCATCTTGCCGGGGATCATGAAGTTGGCGATATCTCCAGCTTGCGAGACTTCCATGGCCTATATATGCAATCGTGAATTTCTGCGCTAAGAATAAACGAACGGGAGGTCACACGTACACCGAGAATGGCAACATCAATGTGGCCTCCGCGGATCATAGCGAAAGATTCACTAGAGTCTGAAAGATTTGTAAGAGGATATGCCATAGCGAGCATTTATAAATTCCGTACCAAACACTGAAGCTCCTGGAACGAGCGTGACAGTCTCCTTGCCGGCATTAATGAGATCCCTGTGCATATAGTAGGTCAGAGAAGACATCGGCACTCCAACGCCAGCACGCACGCATCAAGTTGATCCTTCGTGGGGTAAGGTCCCATTCCGAGAATGCCATTCTCACTTTGCAACCAGACACGGACGCCCTTTTCCAAATATTCCGGCACAAGCGTAGGCATGCCGATACCGAGATTGACGTGGAAGCCGTCCTTGATTTCCTTTGCAGCTCTGCGGGCGATGTACCGTCGCTGGGCCTGGATGGCGGCTTTCTCAGAAGATAGAGTAGATTCGTTAGTGCCAGACGTGGCGAGGGTGACGATTTCAATCGTCTTAGGAGAGGTTGCGTTCACGATCCTGTCGACATAAACACCAGGGAGATGTACCGCATTGGGGGAGATATCGCCGACAGGGACAATGTTTTCTGCTTCGACGATAGTAAGTTTTGCGTTTTTGGCCATGACTGTGCTGAAGTTCTGAGAAGCATATCTGCATACGCGTCAGAGGAGAGTTGACAAGAAGAATTGAAATTAACCTGAAGACGCAATTCCCGACTTCGTCCACTTTCCATGCCCTGATGAATGCGACATCACCCGCAATGGCAGGCTCAAGGATATATCGCCTGCCTCCAATTTCTCGACTCTCCTTTTTGATACCGGGTATTTCAATGCCTGCCGATATGCCGCCGGGTTTGTATCGGACCGCTATGCTACCCTGCTCGACGGCCGTTGACGCACCCGTGGGAGTAAAAAATGCAGGGATCCCAGCAGCGTGTGCACGGAGCCTTTCTGCGAGTGTTCCCTGGGGTACGAGTTCAAGTGATATAGCACCCTTGAGGTAAAGAGTTTCGAATTTCTTATTCCTGAAAAATCTTAGGCTAGGCCCAAATTGCATCCGAAAGCGTACACACCCTCCAGGATATGATGCTATGATCTTGCCCAGTTGTTCTGTGTTAAGGAGTTTTCCTGACACACGATGAGTGTTGCGTTTACAAATGAAGCTCACGCATACCTAGACCAGAATCGCCTGAACCTGCGTTATTTGAGACACCTGTGAGGTTCGTGACATCCTTTCGCCTCGCCAAGGCGCCCAGAAGAGTGTCTACAGTAGCATATATTTAGTCAGCATCATGATGGAGAGTAAAGACGACAATTACCTGGAATACCAGCAAGACCGAACCCTGCGATCGCGTCTGTCAGACAGGGCCGACTGTCGAACAGCGGAAACACGTACCACCACACAACAGAACATCTCCTGACTTGACATCTTTGACGGCGTCGTCAACCGAGTCCCAAATCTTGCCCTGCGATGTGCTAGTGGGGATGCTGTATTTCCTAGCTGAGTAGACGAAAGTAGCCCGGAAGGTGGCTAGGGTGAGCCTGGCAGTGGAGGAAGCCTGCACAGCGAGCATGGTAGGATCCGAGCCACGGTGTACAGAGAAACAAGGGATATTTGGACGTGGGGCTTATATGGTCGTCACATGGCGGAAGAAGTTTCCTCCTTCACTCTTCCGGATCTCCTATTCCTGTGACCTGTCGGTAATGTTCGGACCGCAGTTCCCTCGGACGATCATCACGAACTGAAGACACTGAAGACTTTTGGTGAAGGGCCGTGCAGGACCGTGCACAAGATGAAGAATGAGGAAAAATATCTACACAAGCTGACGACGAACACATGGGGACTACTAACATTGTACTATATATCACTTCCTTAATTCCATTAAATGTCCAAATAATCGGGCAGAAACATCAGCAACACTGCATAAATTGCCAGAAACAGACTGTTGAGAAAACAATTGTTCACGTTCAAGTCAAGGACAGTCAGGAAGCTGCCAGCAAATACCGTTGATACCTACTCCACAGTATGTCAGTTCGGTGTCTACAGATGTACTTCAGCAGACAAAGAACTTGAAGGCAAGGGTGTCAGTATGGAAGAAGTCTTCAAAGTGACAAAAGACAAATACATTTGTAAGCATTGAGCTTCTCTTAAGACTGAGGCAGAGATGCGGGATTCGGAGAAAATACATTACGTAGTCTGAAGAGGAGACGCTTGACGTTAACGACGAAAGAGAAATGGGTTCAATGAACACATCGGCTAATTGGACTAGGGCCGATATAGCTTTGCTGTTTGTACGGACCCAAGATGGAGTAATATAAAAAATCATTCAGGATGGGACAGGATCAGTAAGCGAATTAAGAAACTTCTTTGGCACTTTCGAAAGGTATATTAGGCGTTGCTGCGGGTGGTTGCTGTTGCTAGCGCACGATAAGAATTTAGGTAACGTCCGTAATCTCTAAGGCATACAGCGAAAAGAGGCAAAAAGAGGGCGAAATCTACAACCGATCAAGCTCATCGTGCAGTGCATGACGGCAAAGTAACAATTGAAGTAATAGATCGATATAAGCGCTGAAGATTTCGCATGTTTGTCGGTTATTGTAGTACTAGCCAGACAGAAGAATAGGCTGAAATTCGAGTTATAGAAGGGAACCCCGGTATCAAGGAAACGTAGATGGATCACGGTCTGCGCAGAATAGACCCAGTGATGGTTACGAGGCGCACTGTACTGCGACTCAAGGGTGTAGGATTTGAGGTATTGGAGTAATTTTTCCTCTGGGAGTATCGCATGTCAGAGATTTAGAGAACAAGTCCAGAAACATGACTGTCAGTGACGGTGCAAGGCTGACTGTGTGTCCACGATGATTCCGGAGATTTTTGTGGGTCAACGTGCCGTAACAAATACAGCAACCTGTATTCATCCTCTAGTGCATAGTAGAGTTCATTGGTGGTTTTATAGCCCTAGAGGCTGGAAAATGAGAAAAATCCCCATCTCGGTCCGGGCGTCCGCATTTCACATTGTCACCATTTTCAGGCTTGGTTTCTAGAGCTCGCTTTGTGGGCGATGTTGAAATCCGCTTGTAGTGTGCTTGCTTTGATCTGGTTAGAACCCACTTTCTGCTGCGAAGCTATAGTATCTGATGGCGATAACCACCCGCTGAATCACTTACGCACCGGTGGCTGCCACTATTGCTTCGATTGATTAGTATCTTTTACCGATGACGGCCATGTATAACCTTTGCACGCCTCTTGACCTCTTTCGTTTTGCTCAGCTCTGATGCTAAGCATGGCTCTAATCTGCCCGTCCACGTGTTGTTCGACATTGCGGCATCCTCTTGGATCTTCACCTTCTCATGCAGGACAAATCTCACCGAAATGTCAATGAAATTATGCTCACTGCTTTTGACAATTCTATTATTTTCCCGGCTGACCGATCGTGTACTCTCATTGGCAAATTTCTTGAGAACAGTGCGGACCGAGGCTGGAAAACTTCGTACTTTCGCACGGCCAGCACATGGCGTATAGAGTATATATGGTTCCACCTTCCGGTCGATGTAACACTTATGGGATGCAACGTCATGATAGATCAAACAATGCTGCTGCCAGCACCGCGTATTAGCTTATCTACTACATTGACCGGAAAATTGAAAAGGGAAGTGCCCGTCGTTTACGACGTGGTGCGCAGTGATGAAAAACGAGAGGGCCAAGCCACCGGCGTATTCAGTAGCCCGTCCGCCCGTTTAAAGCCCTGCAACGATTTGCACCTAGATCATTGACTGAAATGGTAGTCCTGTCTATTCTTGTGCATAGAAATTGTGGGAAAATATATTTAGATCAATCTTTCTGTTTGAGCTTGCCTGATTAGCAAAGCCGTCAAGGCAGTCAACGACAAGCCATAACCATTGCCAGTCCCAGGAATATCAATCCATATCCTGGCACTGGTCAGGTCGCTGACGACACCCGCCACTGTCCTCACCGCCGTTGAGCACCTCGTATTCCCTTCCTTCTCTTCATCCACGACTCTTTCACCATGAATTGGCTTGCATCCCTCTTCTCGTCGGGCTCCTCCCAAAATTCGCGAAAAGGCCAGGCCATATCATCGACGCACGACGCATTTTCGATTCCATCGTCCTCTCCCATCTTTTCGTTGCATCCAGACGTCGACACCCCAGACCCTGAGACGGCGACCTCTGGGTCATACACATATCCTCCAGCAAGTCCTGGCTCTTACGCATATATCCCGACTTCGTACGTTTTCCTGTCATATATGGTGGTTTTATCAGACTGACACCTCAGAAGAAATGGTTCAAATCCACGTTCTGCATCTCTGTTGCCCATGCATCATGACCCTCTCCACACCCCCCTCTCGCCTTCCTCTGCATATCCATCTTTAACCTCTACATGGAACCGCCTTCGCACATGGCTTGCTCGCGAATACCCGGAACTGGGAGATACCCTCAACTACGGCATTTTGCCAGAAGACCTGGCCCTTATTGAGCTGCAGTTTGGCTTCGCTTTGCCCTCCGTTGTTCGCGAGTCTTATCTCATCGTTGACGGCCAGGAGGCAGAGTCGGCCGCTGGATGCTCAGAGGGTCTCTTCTTTGGCCTTAATCTGTTACCTCTCGAGGAGGTATATGAAGAATGGCGATTTTGGCGCGAGGTCGATGACGATCCTATGACTGGTGCTAACGCCAGGTTGCGTAGTGCCATGCAGTCGATCCCGCCTAATTGGATTCGCAAGGAGTATTCACAACGTGGCTGGATTCCTCTAATTGCAGACAAGGCAGGCAACTATATAGGCGTCGATCTTAATCCAGGCGAAGCCGGTGCTGTCGGACAAGTCATTGTGTTCGGTCGTGATTTTGACACGAAAGTCGCTCTCTTCAATGGTGATGGCATTACCGGATGGGCCAAATGGCTGGCAAGCTTTGTGGATGAATTAGAGAGTGGAGACGGTTTTGAAATTGGTGCATCTAATGATGCTAGTGATGGGAGTGAAGATGATATTGGCTATGAAAGCTATTTCTATGACGGTAGCGGCCGGGGCCAAGGCGACGGTGGCGGGGACACGTACTCTGGCGGTGGTTTACGTCTAACAGGCGAATATAGAGGCTGGAGCGTGCTAGAAGCATGGGCAGATAGAAGTGTTAGGCGGTGGTTCGATATCGGTGTAATTTCAGAGATTATGGACGATCAGGATTTCGAAAAGGTGAGTAAAGCCCTCTCTGTTCCTTGAGTTAACTTACTCATGTATTTCTGCAGGCCCCTGAGAAGATGGACCTCGGTGTATTGGAGATGTCGCAAGGCTCTGGATCTGAAGTTCCTATACCCGTTTTCGCTGATGCGGAAGAATCATCTATCCCGCCGGTTGCGTCCAGTAGTAACGTTAACATAACGCCTGCACGGAAGACTCCACCCAACCTCCCTACAATAGCTGTGACCAAACCGCCAATGCCTCTCCCTGTGGAATTACCCACGCCTCGGGACATCGTTTCTTTACCGTCACCCCCAGACTCAACGCACTCATCTTTTGACGAGGATTTGGAAGCTGGGCATAGCCAACCACTATCCCTGGAACAAGACGCAAGCCTCGTCTCTTCACCAAGGCGATCTGAGCCGGCCGACGATCTTCCTGATCCTACCGGACCCAGTGTTCTGATAGAGGAACCAGAGGCTCTACTTCCCGCTACTCCACCTCAGGAAATATCGAAGTCACTCTCATCACCGACCGACATTCATGACCTCTTGGCAGACTCTGCACCAGTTTTAACAGCGGAGCCCATGCAACCCGTAACTCCATCATCACGACCTGAAATGCCGAACTCAGCATCAGACCTTATCATCGACACGTCTGATGCGCTGAAATCTGAAACTGATACTTTACAGGCACCCATCAGTGCCGATGTCGATGCTGATCCAACAGTCCGACTTGTCGGCGGTGGCGGGCTGGGCGCTGTGGAGCCTACACCGGATGCTGAGGAGAATCACCCCGCCGTAGAGGCCGTCGATTCAGATGCCGCCTCGGTAGTCTCAGAAGTTGGCATTTCCAGCAGTAATGCAGGAGATAAGAAGCATAAGAAGTCAAAAAGTGGTCTAGCTGGCTTCAAAAAACACTTGGGCGGACTACGGAAAAAGAACTCTGTTACCAGTGTGAAGGAGGTGCAGAATTCGACCTAATAATCGAGAAGGCGTATTGTCGTTCTTTTGATCTCTTTTCGTGCATTCCCCTGGCTCCAGGATACGAACTTTGTCCAACACTTGCATCTTCCCTCATGACTGATCACTGTACTGGCTGGTTAATTGCTCATCTTCACTCCTTGTCATTCATGTATTCTCACATTTCCTTTCGTTATACCCGTAATCGCAATAAAAATACTTCAAACGGTAAGATGGACAATGGACACTCGCAATAATGCTTTCTGATCGGACTCTTTTTATTTGGATACACCTTCACCTACAGTAGACGACTCTAGACGAAGTCGTTTTGTGAAGATTTGGCTGCATCGTTGTACGATGCAGACCATCTCATAATGTGCAATTGCTCATAAAAAGTATATTACTGTTTTACAACCCTTTGTGTTGTGCTTGCGAGAAGCAGTGCCAGAAGCTCAGAAGTTGGCGTCAAGTTGGCGTAGGGCCAAAATAGGCCAATCCTTACACGTGACCAAAAATGGACAATACGAAGGCGCGTGTCGTATGTTCGTTTCCTTCTTTTATGCACCTGTTAGTATCTGATCCTCTCTAGGTTGATTCGTTGCTTGTGTATTCGCAGAAAACCATGGACAAACTCATGTCACTAGTCCTGAACCCGTTGATCACTCTTAATGTGTGGTCGGACGACGACGGTATTGACGTTTTTTACCTTCTGTCGCTTTTCTTTGCCTTTGGAATATGGCTTGTGTTCCAGCGGTATCAACGAGCCCACAACAGCGCGGTACCGTTCAAATTTACTGTCCCTGAGGTGCGTCAACAACATTTTCTCGTATCGATGTTTATTAAAGGACCAAATGTTCAGCCTGCCAAAGTTGGATGGAAGTCTTTCATAATTGACGACCCTACACTTACCTCCCACGAAACGAACGATGCACTGCTACCTTCATTCAGCCTCCAAGGGCGAAAATACATCACTAGCTTCGACCCAGCGACCGGTCTGCACATCCAAACGTATCTGGCCGATAACCACGAAGAAATCACACGAAAGATCGAGAAAGCAGACGCTGCGCAGCTTTCATGGCGCGAAACGTCGTTTACTCAACGAAGACGCGTCGTTCGTAGCTTGCTAAAGTGGCTCGTGGATAATCAGGATACCTGTGCTAAAGTCGCTTGCAGAGATACAGGAAAAACAAGTGTGTTGCCGTACCTCGACGATAGTCAGATGATGAATTTTTTGTAGTGGTTGACGCGGCTCTTGGCGAAATTCTGACTACTTGCTCTAAGATGGAATGGTTGATAGCCCATGGCGAAGAAGCTCTACGGCCAGAGAAGCGACGTCGCAATACGATGTTGGCTTACAAAACCTCCATGGTGCACTATGAGCCTCTTGGCACAGTTGCAGGAATTGTCTCGTGGAATTATCGTGAGTTTGCGCCTATCTTCGATCGCTTGTTATTTCAACAAGCTTTTTGTATAGCCTTGCATAACGCCTGGTCTCCCATTTTGGCAGCCTTGTTTGCTGGAAATTCTATCGTTCTGAAGTGCTCCGAGAATGTCATATGGTCAACGTCCTGGTACATCTATATTATTAGATCTTGTCTGGAGGCGTGCGGTCATGATCCAGAGATTGTGCAGGTAAATATGCATACTGTGCTATATTAATTGGCTCTGAATAATGTGTCAGATTGTATGCTGCTGGCCAGAGGACGCAGACGCGCTGACTACATCGCCGTTCATTAAACACATCACATTCATCGGTTCTGAGGAAGTGGGACGTAAGGTATCGTAGTTATTCTTGTTTCTCGCACATTTGAAGCTAATCATGCGCTTAGGTCGCGGTGGCTGCTGCTAAACATCTCACACCCGTGACATTAGAACTGGGTGGAAAGGATCCGGCGATAATCATGCCTGGCACTGACTTGAACAGGTGGGCCAGTATCTGGATGCGTGGTGTATAGTAAGTGTAATTTCCACCTCTGTTTCCGATGTTTACATTCCTATAGTCAAAATGTCGGTCAGAACTGTATTGGCATCGAACGTTTGATCGTTCATCGTTCTCAATATGATGAGCTGTTCGACATTTTCTCACAGCGGGTCACCAAATTGCGCCTCGGCTCAGTCATGGCACCCAATGACCAAGGTTATCTTTCGCCAGTGGATTGCGGCGCCATGATTTCTTCTGCTCGATTCGACGCACTGGAGCATCTCATCACAGAAGCGGAGGAGTTTGGAAATGGAGTACATCTCGAAGGTGGTACCCGATATAGGCACGTCCTTAATGATAAGGGCTCCTATTTCCTGCCCACTGTGATTGGACCAGTATCGTCTGACATGAGGATTGCCCAGAAAGAACGTGAGTACACAGACTTGCCTCTCTCGCTAAGCTGAACCTACTGCAGTGTTTGCGCCCATTGCCCTTATCATGCCTTACGGCACCGTCGACGAGGCCATCAACATCGCGAATAGTACTCGCTACGGTCTGGGTGCAAGTGTTTTTGGGCCCGACCAAAGGCAATGCCTCAAAGTTGCGAAGGAACTTGAGTGTGGTATGGTATCGATCAATGACTTCGGAGTCTTTTACGTACGTCAGGTCTTTGTAACTGACGAAACCAACTAAATATTCCTTACAGATGAAGTACGTGGATTGCTTGATGAACGTGGATTATCTAACTCTGCGTATTCCTTAATTAGTCAGGATTTGCCCTTCGGTGGGACGAAATACAGTGGTTACGGAAGGTTTGGTAAGTATACTATATTCTCTTTGACTATTATTTTCTCATCGCTCTCGTTTATGAAGCCGGACCTGAAGGTCTTCGTAGCTTAACGAATCCCAAGGCAATCATGGTGGACCGGTGGCCCGTGTTCGTTCAAACCTCCATACCAAAGGTGTTGGACTATCCTCTTCGTTCGTTGACAATAAGCTGGTTCGTACCCAACGGGAATACATCTTTCATTTCTGATTTCATCAATTAGGGAGTTCACGTCCGGTCTCGTCCGCTTTTTGTATGCCGATGGATGGAGGGCCCGTTTTCGTGGTCTTATTACCGTGATAAAAGCTTCGCGGAAGTGAGTTGAGATATACCTTCTTTGAGATGTAATATGCATTGGCCGGAGCGGTTGGACCGGATTGGCAGTGATTTGTGACACATGTCACGTACCATATATAGTAATTTATCTCTTGCTTTCAACTTCCACCATCTCTCTTGCACCTCCCCACTCCGAAGGCATTCTCGCGCCACGCAGACTTCTATTCGGCCTCAAAGTCGGACACATACACGATAGTGCCGAGAAACTCAATGTCAATTACGGGCCATAATTAAGAATGTCACATAAGTCACCAGACGTTTTAGTCGAAGAGCGTGTAGCTCAACTTGCGTGAGCAATACACATTGTTTCTTCCGCACAATCACCTCAAATCATCTTATAGCGCGATATCGAAGAGAAGGAATGAGCTCCTGACGGAAATGTACCACTTACTACGGCGAAGGGACAATATTGGCAGCGTTTACACGATGCAAGAGGGCGGAGACGACTTGCAAGGGTTCCTGCAGAAATATGATATAAGCAAAAAGTATGTGTTGCACTTCTGTTACCTGTACACGACTTATGCAGGTCAATATCACCAGTCCTGACACTGGCAGCATAAAACATCTGGATATTGCCTTCATTATGCCACCTTCACCTCCTGCCACTGAGCCTAGCGCGTCGGCTGCGGAAGTTGTGGATGATATTCACCAGAGTAGCAGTCCGAAGCCATGGACAATGGAGGACACGTCCATGGAAGGCAAAAATGTGCTTCATACAAACGAACCGCCGCCGGGTGACCTCAGTCCCGCAGATTCTGAGGACGAATTAAACATAGCTGGTCCTTCTTCAAAGTCTCATGACAGCAATCAAGTTGTGCCACAGCTTCAGAGTATCCCGGTGGATGTCTCGTCAAAGAAGGATACAGATAGTTCCAATGCGGATGCTGGGCTAGTCGAAAAGGACTTAGAAGAGGAGGACACCTCTCTATCCTCTTCAAAAGTAGGAGAGACAATAACCGACGATGTAGAAATGCAAGACGTCGAAGAGCCTCCTATCATAGAAGCGCAAGGCTCCTACAATCTCGTTCAGACTTTACCCCAGCATCATACTGCGATTGCAGACCTCAAGAAGGAGGAGGAGGAAGAAGAGGAAGAGGAGGAGGAGGAGGAGGAGGATGCTATAGTACAAGATGCTACCGCTACGTCGACAGGTCTGTGCTGAAAACTCTTTCCTTTAATGAATGTTGACACCTTCCTAGCATTTACGCTCTCGCGGCCGGCAGGTTCCGTGAATCCGCAACAAGTTCTTTTCGTTAATCCTCCGGCAACTATCGAAAGTCCACATCCCGCGATTGTGAAAACTGAGCCCTTGATGCACGCACAACCTAATCTTACATACGAACTTCGTCACATATCCCCTCAACAGCTTTTGAAGGATTCTTTGTCTACACCTCCTTCTGTGCGACCTGTGTACATCCCTACACCAACTGAGTCCTTTCAAAGACTTGCCCAGTACACGTTTGATGACGGATTGACCCCTCAAACATCGCCGCCAACTCCTGCATCTTCACCAAAACCGCATCTGCAATATGACCCTCAGTACACGTTGCCACCGATAAAGACGCTGCCCCTTGAATTCAATAGACGGGGTAAGATTTCAAAGCAGTTGCGCAAGAAAGAGAAGGAACGTGAGAAAGGGGAGACGAAGAAGGATAAGGATGACTACATCCCTATGGGCTTAAACAGATGGGGTTTTACCATCAATGCCAATTCTGTGTGGAAGAGGGTGTCGAAAGCTACGAAATGCCTTACCACGCGCGATTGGAGTGTAAGATCCTTTTCAGAAGTGTTTTGGTATACGACTAATAAATGTCCTGTTAGATCGCCATGGCAGAGCTTAGGCTTGCTAGAACCATTGATCGAATCGAAACATTGAAGGATGCTGGAAAGTGGAGTTTTAGGCAGCCAAAGAAACAGCGGGCTGTTGACGCCATTCCGAAGACTCACTGGGATTATCTCATGGATGAAATGGTAAGAGCGGTATCAACTTAAGTATTCTGGTGTCTGTTCTTATGTTGTGTCAGAAATGGATGCGGATTGATTTTCGGGAGGAGCGAAGATGGAAATACGCCATTGCTTACAATTTGGCGCAGTCAGTTTTAGAATGGCACAAGGCAGGCTCTCCAGAGGAGCGGGTGAAGGGAGGCATTTGTGTGATGTGGCGCCGACCGTTGGAAGGCCAAGGTTCCGAGATCGAGCACCCTGATCCTGATCCAGGTCTCATGGACGTCGACGACCCTCCCCATTCGAGAGATGCAAACCCATCGTCAATGCTCATGCTTGACTATGCATCAGATGAAGATGATAATGACGAGCACGATAAAGAAAGCATCGTTGATGCTCTCGAGACGTCGACCCTTATTGAGGATGCTATTCAAGCCATTGAAGATGACATCGAAGAAAACCCTGGGAGAATTGAACTTGAACCAAAGAAGGAGGAAGTCGACCTCACAGCGACCCTCGCGAATGGCCAGGACACTCATGTTGATCGTCAAGCTACCCAGGACAGCGAGGAATTAGTCCATAAGACTGAGGAACCGGATGCTTTGATACTCGGCCTAAAAGCAAATTCCAGTGACCCTCTTTTGGCTTCTTCCAAATCCACTTCACAATCCGTTTCTGGTGAACACGAGCCAGCTTTACCCGCCTCGAGGTCTTCCAAGATAAACCTGTACGTGCCAATCCGTGAACGAGTCATATATTCAGATGCAGACAAACTCTTTCTCGACTTCGATGATTTCAAAATTTCTGATGGCGATCCTTCGAGTGAAGAAGTTACGGATATAGTCCTGCCTCCTGCCGATATATCCGACATATTCCCTGACTTACAGGTCTTGACTCTTATTGACCCTCCTCCTGATAATTCGGCTCCGCTGCCTCCTACAGAAGGAAAGAAGAAGGACAAAAAATTCGAAGACTTACATAGGCGAGTTGATGAGTTCAACTACTCCAAGGTTTTCCCGATCGGAACCTTCATGTCGACCAAACCGACGCTCGTCAGTGCTCTCCAGCCGGCGAAACGCTGGAGAGATGGACAATGGCTGCCGTTTGAGGAGAGCCCGATCGTGGAATCTGACGCTCCATCGAGCAAGGTTTTGGATGAATCCGCCAGTGGTAGGCTCCATACAGTATACTATTGCGTAATACGAACTTACAAGTATGCAGATCTATTCGGACGGGTCAATGTAAGAGCCCGATCAGATGTGGACCCCGCGTTGCCTCTTGGCTATAGGAAACCTGATATCATGTGGTTGCCTAAGGAAGATGATCTTCTCAAGAGTCTCGTCGATACCTATGGGTCTCATGACAAAGACAGAAACTGTAACTGGAGACTGATCGCAGAATGCTTCAACGCGTCTCGCATCACCGTACCTTCTGACCGGCGTGGGCCCAAAGAATGTTACACACGGTGGAAGGAAAGATGGGCCTTGCCCGATGTAGGCCACAAAGAGCAAGAAACTCTGTTAAGCAGCCCCGGTATGTCTACATCTGCACCAGCTGCTCAAATGACTACCAGAGGAGTCAAGCGGCTGGCTAGTGCTAGCGTATCGAGCACGACGACTCCGAATCTGCAAGGCATGGACGTGGAGCCCAAGAACAAGCGTCACAAGACAGTGCAAGATTCAATGCGAAAGCTGATCAAGCGGCGTGCGGAACTAGCTGCCAAAAACTCCCGTTCGTTTGACAATCATCTCTCTTCTATCTTTCACTGATTTTATAATCAGCTCGAAAGTCCAGCTCTGTCCATGAGACACATGGCCAATACGCCAAGATGCCGAAACTGGCTCCTGCTGATCTGGTCAAGATAAAGATGGACAGGGACATGAGAGACGTGAAAGATTACGCCGCTCTAGTGAACGCGAAGGCTCAACAGCAAACACAACAGCAGCAACAGCAACAGCAACAGCAGCAGCAACAGCAACAGTCGCAACAGCAGCAGCAGCAACCACAACAGGCTCAGCAAGGTCAACCGACACAGCCGGCTCAACCAGCTCAACCGGCTCAGCCAGCTCAACCAGCTCAACCAGCCCAACAGCTGCGTGCATCACCGGTATGCAATGCTTTCAATCTTCATAGCTTTATTAGTAAATTTATACTATCAAGGCCAATGGCACACCTGCTACCAATGGACAGGCTCAGAGTACTAACGTACAAAGAACTGCCGGGCAAGCTTTATCCGCTCAGGGGATAGTGTCTACCAGCATACCGATCCGCAATATATCTCAGCAGCGCATAGGTACTCCGCTGATTTCTGGAAACAACCGACTTTCGCCTCAACAAATCCTCCGAAATCAACAGCAGCAGGCTCAATTGGCTCAGCAGCAGCAACAACAATTAACGCAACAGCCAATTCCCCAATCGCATCAAGCACTTACGAGCCAGCAGATTCAACACGCTATCGCGACCTTGCAGGCACAGACAGCTGCGGCGGCGGCAGCTGCTGGTCAGAACACGGCGAGTGTCAACACGAATGGGACTGGGGCTGCTCATCTGTCCCCTCCGTTCGGCGCACGCGATGCAACATCGTCACCACAAGTCAATAACAATGGCCTTGCCAATTCAGTCAGCTCGCCGCGTCCTTCCTCGACGCAGCCTCAGACGCAGGTATCAGTGCCCGTGCAATCTCAGCTTCCTCGTGCGACGAATGTCCAAGGACATTATTACTTGCCGAACTATACGCAGGAGC
>JANDKJ010000524.1:0-39558 GCA_028551335.1 Armillaria sp. CMW 4456 | reverse complement strand
CCACTCATTCTTGGTTCATGAAACACCTACATTGCCTATACACAGACAGCAACATTGCAGGCCAGTCAATGAGAGCCAGAGGTGCTATGGACTTGGCCCAACAAGGGGTTCCACCACATCTCATACAAGCTCGAGGCCATTGGTCATCCTCTGCATTCACAATCTATATTTGCAAGAATCCGGTCTTACTCCAATCACTGATAGACTCACACTCTAATGTCACCTTGGAACGAAACCCAGAAATTCCACATACACTCCCCCCACACTCCATGTCTAATACCCAATAGCACTCATGCACGTGGCAGGGCTTCTTTCACAACAGAGATGCCCCTTTCTCCTGGGGGTGCAGTTTCCTGGTAACCAGCAGACTGAATCACAAGGATCCAGACACCAATTAGATACCATATAAACACTTAGTATCTGTGCCAAGCCCAGCTCAAACAGAGATCTTTAAACTTTGATGCCAAGAGTGTGGATAAATCAGGCCATGGCAGTGACTTGGGCTGGGGGTCATTAGCTATCTGAGCAGGATACAGTACTGGTAATGCAGGAATCTATTTTTCTTGCAACTTGCTGGTGTGAACCATGCAATCAATGTGATTGGCTTGTCACACAAGCATGCTCAGTGCATGCATGTGTTCATTAGTAATCATTAGCATGCATGGTGTGCATGCATGCTTCCAAATTTGGGATCATAAGCATGTTCTTGGTCACACATACATGCATGTTGTGCATGTGAGCATGGATGGGTGGACCACAAGCATGAAAGTGGCATGCACATGTGATGAGGAGCACACTTGTGTGCTTGATGTTAGGGCCTTTATGTTATGATTTTTACCCCTTTTTCGACCCTAACCCTAGACATTCCCTCACTATTGTTGCTATCTCTACTCATGAATTCTTCCCTCACCCAGATAGGACTTCTCCTTGTACTTGCCATCTACAATCATCTGCGACACTTCTTTCTCTCACCAGTCACTTCTCTATGGACAAGTACCATCTCCATACAATGTACAACAATAGTATACAAACTGTGTATTTAAGTAGGACAGCTCTTGCTGGTACAAACCAGCTTTGAGCTAAGTTATACTATACCAACTTACTTGCCAGCTCAAATCTCTTGCTAAGACCTAAGGACTTAGCCCTACTACTATGCCTTGCAATACACACTGGGAATACTCAAATGCAAAGTAACCAGCTGTTTGTAGTTGTTAGGAGTCACATGGAGTTTGGGTCTAACAATTAGCTCAAAGCTTCCCTACCCTCTTTTCTTTACATGCTTGCCGTGAAAGAAAAGACCATATGTCCTCAGAGAACACTAGCCTTGCCCTCCTCACCATCCCTGGTGCCATTGGCATAGCTGCCCTGGTAATCATTGTCTGGTACTACTACCAGGTTATTGTCAGCTGCCTCCTCCCACTTGCCCACCTCACCAACCACCACTATGTCCTATTCCCATGCAGAACGGGGCTTGGACCTGACCTCCATGAAGCAGGACTGGACATCCCTCTGCACCCAGAGGTTGAGCCAGACCTGGAAAGAGCGACTCAATCCAGCATGCCTCCTCTCTGGCCACCAACACCCTACCCTGCCAGCCCCCAACCCAGACACACCTACCCTCCACAACCTGGCCTTGCCCCCAACATCCCACTCCCAGATCCCCCTGCTGATACTGCTAGCGGAGATTCTTGAAGCGACACTGCTGCATGAGCCAATGCCTTCCATGCTGAACTTGCCCAAGCCACCCTTCAGACTCATGGAAGGAGACACCAATGCACAACAATATGCATGAGAGGTGTGGGCGAGCAACCTGAGCAGCCTGAGGCAGGACCCTCAGGAGTACAATGTTCAACTGACACCATCTGTCCCCCCAACTACTCTGACCTATCACCCATACCCACCCAGGCGACCATCCCAAGTGAGCCAGTTGTCTTCAGGAACATACGCATCAGTGAGCCCTGAGCCAACCCAGTATGGCCAGCAGAGAACATGGATAGCAGTAGCTCGGTTGAGCTCACCTTCGTCACCCCCGCAGGAACTCCCCAGCCCCTTGCGGTTCGCAATCCCAACCCCTTTGAACCCACCATCAGCCCCCCTCCCCTTTCCAATCATACCACTGCCTACAACAATGACAGGGCAAGTATACGCTCCATTGTCAATGTACCCAGAGCCTCAACCAGTGCTGTCACCCTGCCCCACTCCCCTACCAGTAATCAACCCAGCACTGATGACAACCTGGACCCTGTCATTCCTCCCTGCGAGGATGACTCTGTGGGTGGAATTGACTCTGACACCAGTGGAGCCAGAGCATTTCTCTGAGCAACAAGGCACAACATGGTCTACAGATTCCCCTCATCCAGGGTTGACCTTGCTGACCTCAAAGAGTAGGGCAGTGACACCCAAATGGGATGACATTGAAGTATATATATCCACTGCACAGCTGACCGAGAAGAAGGAGTTACAGGTTCCCATGACAGAAGAAGAAATGTGGGAACAATATCTTGATTTAGCAGTAGTTGAATACCAATATTTGCAACCATACATAACCTTGATGCCAATCGGAGAATGACCTGTGATCAAGGACCAGAAGCTAACAATGCATGGCCTACTTAATCAGGCCAAGGAATGAGCTGCCTCCCTAATCAATCAACAGGACCAAATCCCTTTCCACATCGTATTCATGCCATGGCAGGACCAGAAGCCATGGGCCCCTCACATGCCCAGCCACCCATACAGCACAGGGTGGAACAATGACAGAAGGAACCAAAAACTGACAAACTCTGCAACCTGAAGAAACCCGAGCCACCCTCCTGGTGATGAGCCTCAGGGCTCAGTATGCTCCAATTTCATGGATTTATCCCTCCAGCAGCCTTTCACCAAACCAAACATTCCACACAAGCCCATATATACTTTATTGGGGTTTTCCGATGTTCTCCAACCTTAATGACTTAATGTCGAGGCGACACAGCTAATTTCAACGTATCTCCTCAGTTTTAAACCATTAGAGGTAATAGGGCACAATACTGACATCAGCGGCATTAGCACATCAAGTTGCATAGGCACAGTCATGAGCACAGACCAGTAATATCAACAGCCTGGCCTTATAGGAGCTCAGCAACAGCAATTTGTCGATTCCACAGCAAGTACACCCAGTGGGGACTTAGGGCTACTGATTGGTTACTGCTGTATAACCACAGGACTTAGACACACATGCTACCTAAAGGGTACTCATCCCTTTTCAGCACTATCTGCAGCATAAAGACGATGAATGCGGAATGGTTCTAATGCTGGAGCAAGAAAATTAAAGATGACGACACAAAAAAGGCAATGTTCACGACCTGCTGTATAGTCAGAAGGTCAGAAACACTTATGTTAACGCATAGCCCTTCAGATATACCACAAGGATGCCATTTATATCTTACTATATAAACACAGTAATTTCATACTGTACACCAGTTACTCTCTCTATTCCATTCCCCCACATACACACATTGGCTCGTTTACCTCAGTAACTCACCCAGCTTCGACAATACCGATAGTACACATTTAATAGTGATTTCATTTGCCACAAAGCTGAGCTTGATGTAGTTAAAAGCCGAGACGCTTCACCACCATCCATTGACTTAAAACCTTGACTCTCGTCATTGTTTTACTTCATTACTGGCATTTGCTCAGTGTTAGTAAGTGATAACCATGCAGTACTCACCTCTTTTAGTTTTATAGGAAAGAATTAGCTTCAATTTCACAAGATCAGATTAGTTTTAACAGTTTTCATTTTCACAAGGCATTAGCGAACCCATTTGGGCATCAAGAGCAGACGAATAGTATTGGATAGTTGTAGGGCAGCTCTATTGCAAGCATTGCAAGGATAGGTTTTGAACAGATGTAGTGTTGACAGATTGACAGATATAGGGCAGCTCTATTGTGAGCTTCACAGGAAATAGTATTGACCAGTTATAGGAATTGATTTGACAAGAGATAGGACCAGACCAAGGAAACAAAGTATAGTTTGACAGAGATTGACAGTTTATAGGAATTAGGATGAACAGAATTGTCACAGATAAAGCTGAGACATAACCAGATAAAGCCGAGGAGACCAGAAATAAAGACAAGACCTGCTATTGCACTGCCATAGCCACAGAAACATCGACACAGACCCATACCAAGATGATTAGGAGCTCATTTAATACCAACATAATACCAACAGACATTTTACACATCCCAGTTTCTTTCCCATCCAGTTTCCCAGTTTTACGACACACACCAGACCAGATAACAGAGACCAAAGGTGACTCAGAGCATTGGAATCTGTAGTAACTTCTCTGAGACTAGAGAGAAGTCCCCCCAAAGATGACAAGCCAGTCAGCATAGAACAGCCTGATTTGTCCAGTACCAAATACGTATAGTGTTTTGCTGGTGGAATCGACATGAGTACAGAGGTACTCAGAAAGCTTGTGCACAAACAAACAACACACCCAAGGAGTGACTTACAAACAGAACTAGTTGTTCTGTAATACCGACACAAAGCTGAGACACCACTATTTCCATTTTGGTTCTTTGCATGGCAATATTCCAGAAGTATCCGACAACTATTCACCAGTTTATGTTTGGAGATCACTAAACCATCTGACCACCTCAGCACTGGGGCTTGGTCGGTGCCTGGGAACAGGAACAGATTAACCAGCGGAACATGCAGAACACATGAGAAGCCCTCCACATTGCTCTTGCCACTGCCACTCACACACAACCAGCACCTGGATGGCGACCTGGCAACACACCAGGAGGCTCCCTGCACCCCTCTGCATGAGATGAGCTCACCTCACTCCCAGGACCACCAGGGGGACCCCCTGGTTGGCCTAGCAACAACCCTGCCCCCAAGATGCTAGCAGAAGGCCTCCAACTAAATGTCAAACCCATCCTCATCAAAACCCCTGACCCTTTCATGGGAAAAGCTGATGACATACAATGATTCATCTGTGATTGTGAGATCTACTTCCAGACCTTCGCTGGATTCTTTGCTGATGGCAACAAGATTATATTTGCCATCTCCCACATGGAAATGAAGGCAAAGAACTGGTGGGTCAGCATCCAGGAAGAACTCTATTCACACTCCCTCTTCCACCACTGTTTCCCAACCTGGCTTGACTTTAAGGATGTGCTTAAAACCCAGTTTGGTGACCCGGTGGTGACAGAGAAACACCACCAGGCCATGACTGAGCTACGATGGAATGTCAGCTATGAAATGGCAGTCAAGTACTTCCAGAAGCTGGAAGACCTCAGAAGGAAGGCTGACCTCATCCACAACATGGGAGAAAGGGGGCAGATGACTATGGCCATGAAGGGAGGCATCCCACACACTATCTGCAACAAGATCACCGACTTGGGGATCCTGTTGCCGAATGGCTACCACGAGTGGAAGCAACAGATCATTCAGGGAGATGAGGCCAGGCAGAGGTCCAAAGTAGTGGACAACATGGTAACCTGCCCTGTGGCCATGAAACTACCCCTGTCCACAAGTGGATGCACTCCAATGACAACACCCTCTTCCAGTGACAAAAGGACCGGGATGGGGTGACCTACAGCAGGCAAGGACAGCCGATGGATGTAGATTGACTTCATGCCAAAACCACCAGGTTATGTTATAATTGTAACAAAAAAGGACACTTTGCCTGAGAATGCCCAAAACCAAAGAAACCCTACTCATGACTGGTGCAACCCCCATGCACTTGTGAACAAATCTGTGACACCATCAAATGACTTGAGAACAAATACACCACTGCTGAGGAGAAGACGACCTTGACTAGCAGCATCAAGGAGGTAAAAGATTAGGCCGATGAGCAAGTGATTCCGCTCGATCAGCCAAGAATGAAATTAACTCTAGTACATTGTTGTTATGATTTTAGCCCCTTTTTACACCCTAACCCCAGCAGTCATGCTTTAGCCACCCAATCTTCATCTCGCTCCTCTCGCTTGTCTAATGCTGTTTCACTCTCTCCTTATCATTGCCCAGTTTAGGACTCTCTTTGTATGTACCAGTATGTCTCGCTCAGCTGACATTCGAACCATTCTCACTGGCTAAACACCAGCACCTAAATAACAGTCAATAGTAGTATATGAATCATGTATTTAAGTAGGACAGCTCTTGCTGGTAAAACTCCAGCCTGGAGCTAAGTTAATTCATACCAACTTACTCTGAATCAGCTCATTCTCAAGTGCCATGACTAAAGACTTAGTCTCATCTTCATGCTAGCAAGTGATGCACCAGGAATACTCAAATGCAAAGTAACCAGTTGTTTGTCATTGTTAGAAGTCACATGAAGGTTGGGTCTAACAATTGTCATCTACCTGTAATAGTACTTATGATATGCCTGTAGTCCCAACGCATTTGAATATACCCCTTTTGACCTCGATGACAAAGAGTCCCAAAGAATCGCATGAGAAGAAGCTGAAATGGAAGCCAGGTAAGTGTGCCATGACTGTTCTGGCAACCGTACAAGCACCACTGGCAGAAGTCCCTCGACTTGCTTCTGAGGGCATGGCTGAGGTGACCCTGACCATGGCAAAAGAGTTAGCATGGGAGCCCTCCCCATCAGTCACAAACATCCCAGTGAGCAAGAGCAAGACCACTACCTTGACTAGCAAAGGGGGCTGAACAGGGGCCTGCATGCCCCATAGAATGCCCACCACCACCTCTTGAGTATGAGTCCCAGCACCCCAATTCCCCTACCACATTGATAAGGACGGTAACTGGATGATGAAGTCCTGGAACTGTACCACCAGTAACATCATTGGGCTCATAAGCAACAACCACCTGCCCAAGCTGGCCACCTCCCCCAAATACCCACACAACCTAAGGGAGTGGCTTAAACCTTGGAGCACCAAGTGGACTTGGCAAAGCCTTTACGCCTCACTCCTGGCTGCCAAGGGCACCCTCCTTAGCTGGATCCACAAGACCTGCCAACGGGAGGTGACCAATGACCTTGTCCAGCAACTCCAGAGGTCAAGGCACTTGACTGCCCTGGAATGGCTAGAAGAGCTCAAAGGACCCTGACGATACATACACACCACCCAATCCCACACAAGGACCTCATTACCACTGTTCAACTTGAGACCCTGGAAAGATGCCAGAAACTCCCAGCCACTGCCTTGGTCGATAGCGGATGCACTGGGAGCTCAATCAACAAAGCCTTCATCGACAAACATGGGCTGATCACACACCCACTGCCCACCTGATTCCCATCTTTAATGCCAATGGAACTTGAAATCACACTGGGGAAATCACTGCCTACGTCAAACTCTGAATGAAAATCGGCGACCACAGCGAATGGATAGACCTAGCCATAACCAATCTCAGTGACAAGGACCTGTTCCTCAGACATGACTGGCTGAAATGTCACAACCCCTTAATCAACTGGGAGACTGGATGCATCATGTTCGGTCACTGCCATTGCAACTGTGTATGCTCCACCCTGCCAGATGCTGATGAAGGTCATTGGGATGAGGAACTGGAGGAGGGAGAAACAATCCTAGCAATAGACATGATGGAGGAAATACACCTACATGCCCATGTAGCCAATGACTTGGCTGCTGAGGCTCATAGGGTGAGGCTGGAGAAGACATTCGAGGAGTTGGTCCCTGACTGGTGTCAAGACTTCCATAACCTGTTCTTGAAAGAGAACTTCAATGAGCTGCTGCCCTGCAAACCCTGGGACCACGTGATCGAACTTGTCCCAAACACCAAATCCACTCTCAACTGCAAAATATACCCATTGTCACCCAAAGACCAGGCCGAGCTCAACGGCATCCTCAATGAGAACTTGTGCACTGGGAGGATCCAATCCAGCAAGTCACCGATGGCCTCCCCCTTCTTCTTCGTCAAGAAGAAGGATGGAAGACTGCAACCTGTCCAGGACTATTGAAAGCTTAACAAGATGATGATTAAAAATCAATACCCACTCCTGTTAATCTTGGAATTAATGGACAAGTTGAAAGGGGCCAAGTACTTCACCAAGCTCGACATACAATGGGGATATAACAATGTGTGGATAAAAGAGGGGGACAAATGGAAGGCAGCGTTCCATACTAACTGAGGGCTGTTCAAGCCCACCATCATGTTCTTCAGCTTAACCAACTCCCCTGTGACCTTTCAATGGATGATGAACAACATCTTCAAGGATCTCATCACCACTGGAAAAGTAACCATTTACCTCAACAATATCCTCATCATGTCGAAAGGTCACAATGAACATCAATGACTGGTCTGACAAGTCTTGACCACACTGCGGAAGCACAAGCTATACCTAAAGGCAGAAAAGTGCAAATTCAAAATGCTTGAGACCGAGTATTTGAGGGTGATAGTCAGCGAGGGATCAATCAGGATGGATGAGGTAAAAATGTGGGGAGTGGCAGAATGGCTGATGCTGATGAAGAAAAAGGAGCTCCAATCCTTCCTCAGCTTCACTAACTTCTACCAATGCTTTGTCAAGGACTACAGCAAGGTGGTCTGACCAATGAGAAAACTCACCAGAAAGGAGCTGTGGATGTGGGGGGCAGCACAGCAGCAGGTGTTCAAGGAGCTAAAGAAGTGACTCGCCACAGATGTCATACTGGCAATACCAACGGATGCAGGGAGATTCTGAATTGAAGTGGTTTCCAGCAAGGGGGCAATCAGAGCCATCCTCTCCCAGCAGCAAGAGATGCTGTGGTGACCAGTTGCATTCCTCTCAAAGGCACTCTCCACCACCAAGCACAACTACAAGATTTATGACAAGGAACTACTTGCCATTATGCATGCCCTCTCGGAATGGAGACATTACCTCCTTGGCACCATGCAAATGTTTGAGATGTGGTTGGACCATCAAAACCTCCAGTATTTCTGACAACCACAGAAACTAAACTGACAACAAGCTTGATGGGTCACTGAACTGGGTGAGTACCACTTTATGCTGCACCACAAACCCGGAACGGCCAACTGAAAAGCAGACCTCCTGAGCTGACACTGATGAGGTGGTCAGATGGTTTAGTGATCTCTGAACATAAACTGGTGAATAGTTGTCGGATACTTCTGGAATATCACAGTGCGAAGAACCAAAATGGAAATAGTGGTGTCTCAGCTTTGTGTCAGTATTACAGAACAACTAGTTTTGTTCATAAGTCACTCCTCAGGTGTGTTGTATGTTTTTGTGTGAGCTTTCTGAGTACCTCCATACTCATGTTGATTCCACCAGCAAAACACTATACATATTCGGTACTGGACAAATCAGGCTGTCCTACATTGACTGACTTGTTGTCTTTGTTGGGGGACTTCTCTCTAGTCTCATGAGAAGTTACTACAGATTCCAATGCTCTGAGTCACCTTTGGTCTCTGTTATCTGGTCTGGTGCATGTCATAAAACTAGGAAACTGGATGGGAAGGGAACTGAGATGTGTAAAGTGGCTGTTGGTATTATGTTGGTATTAAATGAGCTCCTAATTATCTCGGTATGGGTCTGCATTAATATTCCTGTGGCTATGGCAGTGCAATAGTGGGTCTTGTCTTTATTTCTGGGCTCCTCATCTTTATCTGGTTATGTCTCAGCTTTATCTGTGATGATTCTGTTTGTCCTAATTCCTATAAACTGTCAATCTTTGTCAAAACTATACTTTGTTTCCTTTGTCTTGTCCTATCTCTTATCAAATTGATTCCTATAACTGGTCAATACTAATTTCCTGTGAAGCTCACAATAGAGCTGCCCTATATCTGTCAATCGGTCAATACTAAATCTGTTCCAAACCTATCCTTGCAATGCTTGCAATAGAGCTGCCCTATAACTATCCAATCCTATTCATCTGCTCTTGATGCCCAAATGGGTTTGCTAATGTCTTGTGAAAATGAAAACTGTTAAAACTAATCTGATCTTGTGAAATTGAAGCTAATTCTTTCCTATAAAACTAAAAGAGGTGAGTACTGCATGGTTATCACTTACTAACACTGAGCAAATGCCAGTGATGAAGTAAAACAATGATGAGAGTCAAGGTTTTAAGTCAATGGATGTTTGTGAAGCATCTCAGCTTTAACTACTTCAAGCTCAGCTTTGTGGCGAACGAAATCACTATTAAACATGTACTATCAGTATTGTCGAAGCTGGGTGAGTTACTGAGGTAAACAAATCAATATGTGTGTGAGGGGGAATGGAATAGAGAGAGTAACTAGTGTAAAGTATGAAATTAATGGGTTTATATAGTAAGATATAAATAAATGGCATCCTTGTGGTATATCTGAAGGGCTATGTGTTAACATAAGTGTTTCTGACCTTCTGACTATACAGCAGGTCATGAACGTCACCTCTTTCATGTCATCGTCTTTAATTTTCTTGCTCCAGCATTAGAATCATTCCACATTCGTCATCTTTATGCTGCAGATAATGCTGAAAAGGGATGAGTACCCTTTAGGTAGCGTGTGTGTCTAAGTCCTGTGGTTATACAGCAATAACCAATCAGTAGCCCTAAGTCCCCACTGGGTGTACTTGCTGTGGAATCAACAAATTGCTGTTACTGAGCTCCTATAAGGGTGGGCCATCAATATTACTGGTCCGTGCTCATGACTGCACCTATGCAACTTGATGTGCTAATGCCGCTGATGTCAGTATTGTGCCCTATTGCCTCTAATGGTTTAGGCTGGTTTAAAGCCAAGGAGATACGTCAAAATTAGCTGCATTGCCCTGACATTAAGTCATTAAGGTCGGAGAACATCAGAAAACCCCAATAAAGTATATATGGGCTTGTGTGGAATGTTTGGTTTGGTGAAAGGCCACTGGAGGGATAAATCCATGAAATTGGAGTGTACAGAGCCCTGAGGCTCATCAACATGCCAACCATGACCAGGGGGGTGACAACAACCAAGAAACAACCATCCTACTGGAATCCTACTTCTTTCGAGCAGTCATGATGCTGGAGGAAAGGGAGATAGAAGAAAGGATATGAGAAATGACAAAGTGGGGATCCAGCTGGGATGCTGGAATAGCAGAATCGCTGATGCATGAATGAGGGGTAATGAAGCAAGATGGGCTACTAGAATACAATGGAAGGATCTACATTCCAAAGGACACAACCCTTCACAGAGAAATCATATCTTACCACCATGACCACGTTACCACCAGACACCCAGGGATTGCAAAGACCAAGGAGCTGGTTCAACACAACTACTGGTGGCCCAAACTCAGTAAGGACATTGAGAGATATGTCAAGGGGTGCAAAGTCTGCCAGCACACTAAGATGCACATGCAGGCCAAACCGACAGCCCTTCACCCTAATGAAACCCCTGAAGCACCATGGACACACATCAGCGTTGACATGATCACTGGCCTGCCAGAGTCAAAGGGTCAAGACACCATTCTCCTCATCATCGACCAATTCTCCAAAGAGATTGTACTGGTCACCTGCACCACTGAATTGTCATCCAAGGAATGGGCCAAGATACTATGGGATCATGTCTACATGTGACATGGGATGCCCCAGAAGATTATCAGTGACCAGGGACCACAGTTCATCTCCAAGTTCATTGGCAACCTCTACAAACTCCTCAACATCCAGGGCAACCCATCAACTGCCTACCACCTGCAAACTGATGGGCAGACTGAACGAGCAAACCAAGAAGTCGAAAAATATCTACACCTTTTCATTAACTATCGACAAGATGATTGGCCTGAATGGCTCCCCCTTGCTGCCTTCCAACACAACAATTGTGTCCACTCCACAACAGGCAAAAGCCCATTCTTCATTAACCACAGCTTCCACCCCTGCACTACTGTCGGCAACACCCACTGCTCAAATAGAACCCCAGCAGCAAACAACTTCGCTGCTACAATGTTGAAGATACATGCTGAAACCAGGACCACCCTTGAAAAGGTGGCCAAACAAGTGAAAATTCACTACAACATGAAGAAACATGATGCTGTCACCTATAACATCAGTGACAAAGTCTGGCTGGAAGCGACCAACCTCCACCTACCATGACCCAAAAAGAAACTGGACAACAAGCAAGTCATGCCATTCCTAATCCTCGCCAAGGTCGGCACTTCAGCCTATAAGCTGAAACTACCAGCTACTTGGCAAATACACCCAGTCTTCAATGAGGCACTTTTATCCCCATACACTCCCCCAACATTCCCCTCCCAAGCCAAAAGCCCACCACCACCACCTGACATAATTGACGACAAAGAAGAATACAAGGTGGAACAGATCATTGACAGCAGAACCCGATGAGTACATGGGAAGAAAGGACAGCCATTGCAAATTGTTACAGACTACCTCATCAAGTGGAAGGGATATGATGATGAAGAAAACCAATGGGTAAGAGAGGACTTGCTTGAACACACCCAAGAAAGTATCGACGACTTCCTAAACCATAACCAGGAGATAGGTGTTGTGGCAGTCAGGATGACTGCCTTAATGAGGAGGTAATGTTATGATTTTTGCCCCTTTTTCGACCCTAACCCTAGACATTCCCTCACTATCATTGCTATCTCTACTCACGAACTCTTCCCTTGCCCAGATAGGACTTCTCCTTGTACTTGCCATCTACCATCATCTGTGACACTTCTTTCTCTCACCAGTCACTTCTCTATGGACAAATACCATCTCTATACAATGTACAACAATAGTATACAAACTGTGTATTTAAGTAGGACAGCTCTTGCTGGTACAAACCAGCTTTGAGCTAAGTTATACTATACCAACTTACACACCAGCTCAAATCTCTCACTAAGACCTAAGGACTTAGCCCTACTACTATGCCTTGCAATACACACCAGGAATACTTGAACGTGAAGTAACTGGCTGTGTGTAGTTGTTAGGAGTCACATGGAGTTTGGGTCTAACACTTTATGACTGAGTTGGGAGGGCCTTGTAAGAGAATTATTGTAAAGTAAGAAGTTGATATGACCTAAGACATTTGTATGGCAGCTGTTATGTGTAAAAAAAGTATTGGATTTGGACCTATGTACAAGTTGTAAATACTTTGCACACTCGTGATCATAGTGTGCATGCTGACAACTGTGGGAACATGCACTGCATGCTCGTGATGCATGCACAATTCTCCTGGCCCCTAGTAAATTAGTACTTTAGTATAAAAGTAGGTACTGTAGTCTACATTCTGCATGTGTTTGCAGAGCTCAGCCAAGCACAATACTACTGGCTTGACACTCCGCATGTGACATCATTGTGTTGATGGAGTGAACTCTCGTTTCAGGTTTTTCCACACGGGTAAATTCCAATACACACTAATATCGATGTTGAACTTGATGGCGCGGAGAAGACGGTTGGAAGACGGCTCGGAGCAGTTCCGGGGATGTGTCAACATAAACGACAATAAATGATGTCACCGATGCGTGCCGAGTTCTTCCTTTCCTTCCTTTCTGGGCTATCACCTTCCAAATTTTCAGCATGAACGTCCGTAGTCTGAACTGGCATACTCTCATCCCCCAAAATGCTGCAGCATTCAAAATTGCACTCGGACGATATCCTGGTGAATGTTCACTTCTGGTGCAATCATTGTCCTCTGCTCAGAAGATAAGATATATGGCCTTTTCGAGACAACTGACGACGACTATGGATGATCAACCGTACAGCATATACTCGTAACCGTCGAACCTCGGTCTTACAGAAATCCTACACTCATACAGCCATACAAAATTCCTTTCTTTGTGAAGATAACATTTCGTCGTCGCTCCATCGCGATTTCATATCCCGGGTATTGTGGTTCGCGCATAGTATAGCATCAGCCGTGTCCTCATCTTCGTTGGCTTGATGCGCATATCTGGATCTTTCTCTTCACCATCCGGAAGCAGGACATACTCTCCCTTTGTTCTGCGATAGTTTTCCAACAAAACGGTTCACAACACCTCGATCATTCCAGCCACAAGATGGACAAGTCAGATCAGTACTGGATTTCCCATTGTCCCAGTTTCTATCCGCAATGAGTGGCTCCGACGACGTACCTTATAAAAGAACCAGGGCGATACTCGGTATGTGCCGAATCCCTCCCTTCCGGACTACCACCCTACAACGAGTCTCCCGCAGCTACAGTGGCATCTTCCCACACAACTTTCCTTCATAGTTTCTCTAGTACTATCTGCCTGCGTACTGTGCATGGTGATAGTCTTCAGTCTTTTCCCCTCACCGAGAAGATTTCTTCTCGAGAGCAAACCGAAGCATGTGTGAGTTTCATGTTTCTTTATTTCATAAGGTAGTACTAAATACAGCGTAGAAACATACATCTCGAACTACGGCGAACACTGGCACCACCCAGGAGCCACCGACGCAACTACGTAGGACATTAGGTGTTGAGCCACTTCCCAGGAGAACATCGCACAAGCATTTCGTACGTGACTAGATTCTCCGTCAACGTTTTGCTCACATGTAAAAAGCAGTATCTCCATTTGACGACGTCTCCAAATATTTTTACATTCAGCGTTAATTGCTTTCAACATATGGATACAGTGCCAGTTTCCGATCTTTTAGCGGAGAGTCGGAGGTCCTCCTACGCTGCCGACTCTCTTTCCTCATCTATGCAATTCATGGACGCGTATACATCCTTGAAGATGAGCCTGCATCAATTGTACGACCGGGACGCAGCTCAGAGCGAAGCAGTCCCTACTACCGATATGAAACACCGTTCAATTGGACACAGCGTGCTGTAAGTACATACAGTGAGCACATCAAATAATAGAATGACGGTCCTCTACAGATTTATGGGCTCATCAATTGGATCAAACAAAGCGAAGTTTGTATCCTGTCACTGAGATATTTTCTACCATCTGATGTATCCGTGCAGATGCAAACCGTATAACAATGCCATCTACGACCGTAGTTGCCATTTTTAGTCTACAATCGTCTCCATTGTTCGATTTTCTTTCTTTTACTTACTTTCAGTATCTCGGCAAAGCTCTAGAAATTTCTCGACGATACTCTCCAAATTTCACTAGTAAGTTCTAGAAACATAGACTTGTATTTAAGCTAGACTTGAATATCATAGTGAAGACACTTCAATCTTTATCTTCAATACCTATTCGTGTGAATATAAAGAACTTAGCACGGCTACGCTCAAGCGCAGGTCGAGCCAAGGTCATCAATTGCACGGTACCATCGTCGAACAACTCAGACATACTCCACTATAGCTGCAAACACGCTAATTCTCGCGGGTAATAAGAACTCAACTCGTTATCAACCGTCGTCAGAGCCATTGGCCTGAACTAGTCGGACAAAGGTTCTAAATTTTCCTGAATCAGACGGTCGGCACTTACAACGAGCTAATTCTGCTACGATGGTTTTAATCTCCTTATCATCTCCGGACACATTCTTTGTACGTCGTGCTTTGGTCTCATTGGCATCATTTCACTGATTCCATATTTCATTTTATTACATCATCATGAATCATGGAATGGATACTCTGAAATGGCTGTGTTTGTACATCACAGAAAAAATGTGCTAGTTCTGACGCACATGACTATCGTCTTTGTGGAGACAAAACTCTTCTCATCTCCGTACCGTTATTATTATAGGCATTGCGGTTCACCATGGTGTATAGAAACGCTTTCCATTTTCTGATCCTTATAGGCTCTATGCATGGTTCTGGCTTCTCGTGCTGTCCCCTAGAACAGGCACATATTCTCTGCTTAAAACTTCAAAACATTATTGCCGTTTTCCGCCACCAAACATCAGCCAGACGATCTTCGGTTCTGGCTCTTTCACAGTTCTATGCTTTTGGTAAAGTACTAAGTGCTAATCCTACCTTTGTTGTGTTATTTGCATTTTCTTATTCGAGGGGTTATGCGACGTTGATCATCGCCATAGGTTTCTCTGCACGACAACGAGACGCTACCTTTTGCAATTATGAAAGTGACACCGAATGCGGGTGTCCTGTCCCCTTGATTATAGATCCTTTGGCTTGAGAACGAGTCCCAGGAAATACAACGATGCGCCACAATTCCGAATACTGATGTCCTCTCGGCGCCGCGTCGGGTACTGACATGAAAATATCCCTTGGCTTTATTCCGGTCATGGAACTGGCTGTTCACAATTGCGCATGTAACCAACACTACCACTCGTCTGCGTATCGTATCCCTGGAAACTCCTTTATATGGTCTGACTGCTTTCGGGTATGAACCACGGCGCACGTCCTATGATTTCATGAGGAAATGGTTACGCGTATCTATAATTCTAACGACGGGTAATATGGACTAGTCAAATCAGGCTTCCTTTGTCCCATTGTTCCTTTGTATATGCATGAAGAGTGGTTCCGTCGATGTGTCCTTATAAAAGGCTCAGGGAACACTCGGTACCCTCCGAATCCTTCCCTTCCAGACTACCACCCTGGAACGAGTTCACCCAGCCTACAGTAGCCCTTTGTGATTGCACAACGATTGCTCATAATTTGACTCGGACTCTCCGTCTGTGTATTTGTGGGCGACTGTCTGTCTTAGGTCTTTGCTCGTCATCGCTGACGATTCCTCCCAAGAGCAAGGCAAAGCCTATGTGAGTCATATGATTCTTGATATGAGAGCTTCATCTTCAATTCTTGATAGGTGCATCTGTAACTATTACTGTGGACTCAGACAGCGACAACATCCAGGAGTCAGGAAAGCAGCTCAGCTGCGTTCGAAATTGTGTAGAAAATTACTCAAGCTTTAAGTACGTGAATTTATTCTCCATCAACACTTTGTTCAAATATGTGGAACAGTATCACCCTTTCAGAACATTTTCACGTTCAACGTTATTTTCTTTCACACAGAGCCACTCGTTGCCCACCTTCCAACGGAGATTTGGAAATTTCAACCGCAGGCTGCGGACTCTACCTCTGGGATTATGGTATTCGTGAACGCGTATAAGTCCTTGAGGACGAGCCCGTATCAATCGTACAACCAAGACCGAGCTCAGAGCCGAGCAGTCTTCATTAAAGAAGCGACAGGCTGTTTGGTCGGACACAACGAGCCATAAGTCTACGTGATGAGCATATTCAATATTCACTAATATACTGACCAACGCCTACAGATCTACGAGCTATGAAATTGAATCAAACACAGCAAAGTGCGTACTCTGCCAGTCACGGAGAAATTTCCTACCATCCCTGACATATTCGTACAGACGCAAACCGTATACCAATGCTCGTTACGGGCTAATTCGACAACCGTGTCAGAAAGTCGAAAACGGGGTCAAGTCTTGGACTCGTATAGTGCCTTTGTCAGTATCTACGTACTTCGACGTATGCTTGACTGAAATTTATTTTCCGCAGCAACATCAGATTCAACACCTCCTGGGAATGATCCGACTTACCAAACAACTCTATGTCCCCGCATTCGTCAACAAGCTATGAAAATTGTTGAACGAAGGACCGCGACAGTTGACGTGCCACACTTCCATCGTCAAATTGAAACGTGAAAAATTTGATGGCCATTGGTTGGGACTAAAAGGAGGCCGAGTGCAGGCAATGGTTTTTTCGCCACTCCCCAGGACCCTATCATACCGGTGTGTTGCTCAACCTCCGATCTTCCTGCAGAATTTTGGAATTAGATTTTTACAGAAGCATCCAAGGACCTTCATCAAAGGTTGACACCACTGCGTATCAGCCTAGTAGTGTGTCGCTACTGGCGAGAGATGGCACACTCCGTGCCCCGCAGGCATCAGTAAGCTACAGAAATTGTTGAACAAAGGACTGTCAAAGTTGATGTGCTACAGCTCCACTGTCAAACTGAAAAGGCCTCGCAAAGAGATGGACGATCTGCGAGATGAGGAGTCCTTTATTCAACAAACACGAGCGGTAGAGAAATGCAAAGTCTCTCGTATTTCATAGTCGTCCGGATGTGGAAAGGCTCTAGGAATCGACTAAGGCGTTTCTGGAATGACGTAAAGGGTCAATCAAGATTACTCTCTTTCTTCTTTTCCTGCTGATGACTCCTTCATCCGACTTTCAGCAGCAGGAATCCATCAAATCGTCGAAACGTCGTACAGATCAACAGCTCATACAAGCTCAAAACGAGTCACGACCTCTTCTGTCAAAGGGGATACAATGAGACTGTAAGCAGAGACATAATTTCATATCCTTCGAGACCGCACAAGTTGACGTACCTCAGCTCCATCTCCAGATTGAAACCACTAATAAGAACATCAACAATCTTCGTGCAGACTTGATGTATGGGCAGTCCTTTACCCACAGAACGCACCTTTCTTGTCAAACTCAAGAAGCGGAGGGAAAATCCCATGAAGCACGTCTCAGAATTGCTGCATCGGAGAAAGAGATAGAGAACGTCAAAGAAAGAATTGACAAGGTAAGTGCCTTCGGCCTTCAACAACGTCCCTTCTGATATTTGGAAATAATGTTTATTCTAGAATGTTGCTCTGATGGTGAAAGAGATTATCTGCGATACGTGTCTTAGTAATTTATGCTTCACAGGATTGACGAGTACTCTCATTCCTTCTATTTCCGTTTCCTATTCGAGAAATTCACATTCCATCCAGAGAAGAAGCTGCCCATTGTGCAGGACAATTGCAACTTATCGACTCGGCCCTCGCCCTGATGTTCGCGTCCAAAACATTACTGCCATCCTATCTTTTAAGTTGAAATATTCACGACGGCGCAAAAAAAGTCCGAAAATTGAATATCTAGGAACCTACAGCTGGAGGAACATGTTTCATCCGACAATGGTTGGGATCCATCATACTGGCATGGTGTTAAGGTGACTACGTACCAGCTCTATTGTAGTACGTCGTATTCATAACACATGGGGTCGATGATCAAAGAGAATCCAAAGTTTGTATCCGTCTCCTGCTTCTACAATTGGATGTATATTCTGGATCTTATTATTAGAAATGGATCTCACATTCCTGCGACAGAAGGGATGGATTGTCAAACATTGCAGAGGCATTCCGTTATTATACATGTAATTCAATTTAATATGAACAGTATTCATTACCTAGAGCAAAGTACGCTAGAGTTCTTTTATGGTATGCTGCATTCAGTCTGGGTTCTAATGGAGTTTCCATAAACATTTAAAATATTTTTTGATTGTAAAGAAACTCCATTAATGGGTGTCTTTAACGACATTCGAACACGTGCTTGATGAGCGAGGATGTAAAGATATGAGGGGATGGATATGTCGTCAATAGTTCTACCGGGATAACAGTTTTGACTTGTATAGCATATATTTACATTTGTGTATAACTGGGAATATAGTCCGTTTTTCGTTTCCTGTTATCTTGAGAGGTACCTCTATGCTTCGATAAGATGACGTCTGCATGCAGCAAAGGTAGGTAATCTATCTGTACTGGGACGATATTTCCCAATTCAGTCTAAACAATGGTCAAGCATTGTGCACACAAAGGATTCAAAGAACAATGCCCATTTGTCCCTGTATATATCCGCAACTATGATGAGTGGCTCTGATGATGAGGTATCTTATAAAAGGCCCAACATGATACACAGTACTTCAACAACCCTTCCCTGCCGGTCTATCACTTTGGAACGAGTTCCCTTCAGCCTACAAGTGGCACCTGGGTATTCAAGATAATTCGGTTATCATTATTCTCAGGGTTTCGGTGGGCGAATTATTCTCAAGTTGTGGAGATATCCCACACGTCTATTCCATTGATGGACACGTATCCATCCTCAACAATAACCCGGAGTCAGTCAGCTTCCGAGTTCCTCCCTGACACAAAACATGATATGATTGAACACAACATGCGGTAAGGATATTCAATGAGCACTCTAACTAAGATGTCTGACAGTCCTCCACAGATCCATAGATTTCAATATTCAATCACACAAAGCGAAGTGCATACCTTGTCCCGCAGAAGTTCTACATATATACATTGTCCTGACATATCCACTCAGAGCAAACCATATAGCCCCACCACGGCAAATCCCGTCATCGATCAATGAGGTCGCCGAGCATTTATCCAAGCACACTGTGAAAATAAGTACACTTCGCATACCATCCTGGAATCTAGATATGTCTATGTGGGAGACATGTGAAGACACTTCCTCACAGGAAGCATGGGCCTCACAAGCTCTCATGTGGTGCATGTCACATGGGATTCACAAGGAAGGATAGATGCCTTGTGAAGACATCAATGGGTATGCTGGTGCAAAGGGAAACAGATCAGGAAGCTGTCGCAAAGAAGCCCCTCCCGGCTAAATAGCAGTAAAGAAGGGCTGGACTTGAAAGGTGAAATCTTAGAGGGACACTGTTCTGATAACACTATATCCTCTTCTGCCATCTTGTATTAGTAGATATTGGTTTTGTTACAGGTGCTCCATTTAGAATATTAGATCGCACATGTGTTTCTTCCTATATGAAGTCATTTCCTGTCATTAGTTCAGTTCAATGTTGATTATGCTCTTCTCTACACTGATGTGTAACAAAGCCAATTTTGACTGCCGAGGGTTCGAATAATCACATTGATTAACTTGAAGAACATCTACATCAAATTTATAGTGAGGCTGTCTTTGAGTACAACATAGTCCCAATATCTGACAGATGAAGCTGAGAATTGTGTCAGTGAATAAAATCAAATTTAGCTGCTGCCAACTGTTTACCTTGTAGGAAAACTATTATGGGATAGCCTCTAGGATATGTACTTCAGACAGTAGTAACTCTGTGACATCTGAAAATCTATATATTCATCACATTGATGTCGAACTTTTTCAGGATTGTGTGTACAAATCCAGTTAACATATCCACACTTGTTTAGACAATAAGGTGTGGCTGCTGTTGCACCCCTGTGATTCAAATATACCAGGTGCTTTATTGCAATGTAACAGCTAGGAATATTCAACATCACTCCAAACCCCTGGATAGAGTAATTGAAATCTACAGAGGGATTTCCATCATCAGTGGCAGCATGGTAAGGGCCATAGTGTCAGATGTCAGAGAAGTGCTGATTGAAGTTTGGGTCCTGGAGAAACTGGGTATTGCATGTCATGAAGCTCATCCAAAAGTTCATGGCTGTGGTGGGTTGCTCCAGATAGCATAACATCTAGTTACCACTAAATTAAGTAAAGTGTGCATCCTCCTTCAACACAAGATCAAAAGCCAGGCCAGGTTTTGGTGTTAGCAAAAGGGCACAGAGAAAAATGTGCTCACTCATTTGCACTCATGTGCTCATTTGCACTCTCAGGAACCATCATTAGCACTTGATTGGTTCATCATTAGCACTCTTTGCCTTACCATTAGCACTCACTATGAAAAATATCATACTTCATCAATGAATTCTATACCTAGACAAGGCAGGTGAGCCCTGGTGATCCACCAATAAATTTAATTTGAGTCAATTCCACTTTTCCCACCTCCAAAATAAAGTTTAGCATGTTCCTTTTTGAGTGTTAGTGCTCACTTGTGAGCACAAATAATCCAGCATTGATTGGAGAGTGCAGGGAGAGCACACCAATCATGCACTTGCACTCATATGGGGAGTGCTAGTGTGACAGTTTCTGTCATGCTAGCATTCACTAATGTGTTTCCCACAAATGATGTACTTTTCTGCACACACACTTAACCTTGTACTGATTAATTCTATACTACTAATATATTAGTTACTGTATTAGGCAATCACAGCTAAACAAATGTCTGGATACCTTTAATATAATATCATTGTGAATGTTGCGTGAATGCATCCTTTTTCATGTACAACTTGTAAATATATAAACCTACACCTATGGTCAGGCTCTGTAGACATCATAAATAGGTCATATTCATACATATGATAGCTGAATGGGAGATATATTACCTGTAGATATCATATAGATATTCTATAGAACAATGATTATGATAATCACTGTGTTTTCTCCTAAATTTCCATGAGTAAAGACACATAGAGACCCTTAGCATGTACTTATGTATCTAATGGTTGATAGCTTTGCATCAGAGGATAGGCTGTCTGTCCACCTATCATGAGACCTTCTCTTGATCTCTCATCAATCCAGCGATGTCAGACCTGTGACACAGCCTCAACCTGTTACATGTCCAGCCTGGGATTCATTGTCGATGGACACCTCATCTGTCCTAGCCTATCTGCCCAGTGGATACATCCCCTTTCTGAATGTCACCTCTATGGCTGGTCAAAATGTCCAACTTAACCTTACACCCCAACCAACATGGTTTTCCTCGCTTGAGAAATGAAGCCACACACCAAAATCCCTCTCAAGCCACTGGATCTCTGGATCAACAACAACATACCAGATGATTTCGATTGTCTTGACTTTGTGCCAAGGCTTATCTGCCACTGTGATGTTAGTGATAGCCAGGTCCTTTGCATGCTCTGGCATGTGCATGTTCTGGTGAGTTTCAACTGCTCCCTCTCATGGGATTTGCCTTCATTCATCATGCCATCATCACCTGATACTGCCAGCCATGGTTACAACAAATACCCTGACCTGTACATGCTCTACATTTCAGCATCTGCCCCTGGTTTGCCAG
This sequence comes from Armillaria sp. CMW 4456, assembly GCA_028551335.1. NCBI lineage: Eukaryota > Fungi > Basidiomycota > Agaricomycetes > Agaricales > Physalacriaceae > Armillaria > Armillaria sp. CMW 4456. Next base: position 17,110 of record JANDKJ010000524.1, on the reverse strand, counting down.
ACAGTCCATGTGCCATCCTTGACCAATGTGCTGGTGACCCTGATGACCCTGGCACTCCACATTGGCTCAAGAGGCAAGTGAACTGGATCATGTTCTGCCAGAAACATGACCAATTTGCCCTACTCTTTGCTAGTATGGCTGTCTGGGAGCACAATTGTGACAACTTGTGTCTCTTTACTTTCTGTCATATCATGTCCTGTCCTGATGTCACATCTCAGCTGCTGATGAGCCTCAGAGCTCTGTACACTCCAATTTCGCAGATTTATCCCTTTAGTGGACTTTCAGCAAACCAATGATTCCACACAAGCCCATATATACTTTATAGGGCTTTTCTGATGCTTTCCTGACCTCAATACCTCAGCAATACACTGAAAACTCCATTTTTGACCTAAATCTGTGGATTTAGCACTGCCATTACCAGAATAGGACTCAGAGTGCATTGCCAACATCTCCAGCATTGCTGCATCAAAGTGCAAAGGCACAGCCATGTGAGCAGAGCTTCTTGACATTGATCTGGCAATCGTAGGGGCTTGATAACAGCAATTTGATGATTTCTGCAGCACAAACACTGTTTGGCAACTTTGGAATTAATTGGTTATTGCTATATAACCATGAGACATCAACACACACAATACTTTGGCAGTACTCAGTCATTTTTGATGCATATTCTCAACTCCAAAACCATGAATAAGGCATAGTCTAATGCTGGAATTACAAAAATCAAAGGTGCAGACATGAATAAGACAATGCACAAGACCTGCTGTATAGTCAGAAGGTCAGAAACACATATGCTAATGCATAGCCCTTCAGATATACCACACAGATGCCATTTATTTATACTTTACTATATAAACCCAGTAATTTCATACTTTACAGTAGTTACTCTGTTCATCCTGTTCCCCCACATACACACATCAACTCATTTACCTCAGTAACTCACACAGCTTTGACAATACTGATAGCACACATTTAATAGTGATTTCATTTGCCACAAAGCTGAGCTTGAAGTAGTAAAGCTGAGACACTTCACAATCATCCATTGACTTAAAACCTTGACTCTTGTCATTGTTTTACTTCATTACCTACACTTGCTCAGTGTTAGTAAGTGATAACCATGTGGTACTCACCCCTTTTAGTTTTACAGGAAAGAATTAGCTTCAACTTCACAAGACAAGATTAGTTTTACCAGTTTTCAACTTCACAAGATATTAGTGGATCCATTGGGATGTCAAGAGCAGACAAATAGTATTGAACAGTTATAGGGCAGCTCTATTGCGAGCATTGCAAGGATAGGTTTTGAACAGATTTAGTATTGACAGATTGACAGATATAGGGCAGCTCTACAGTGAGCTTTGCAGGAAATAGTATCAAAATTATAGAGCAGCTCTAGCATGAGCTTTGCAGGAAATAGTATTGACCAGTTTTAGAAATCAATTTGACAAGAGATAGGACCTGACAAAGGAAACAAAGTATAGTTTTGACAAAGATTGACAGTTTATAGGAATTAGGACAAACAGAATTGTCACAGATAAAGCCGAGGACCACAGAAATAAAGACAAGACTTGCTATTGCACTGCCATAGTCCCAGAAATATCAACACAGACCAATACCGAGATGATTAGGAATTCATTTAATACCAACATAATACCAACAGCTGTTTTATACATCCCAGTTCCCTTCCCATCCTGTTTCCCAGTTCTATGACACCCACCAGACCAGATAACAGAGACCAAAGGTGACTCAGAGCATCGGAATCTGTAGTAACTTCTCATGAGACTAGAGAGAAGTCCCCCACCAGACAGCAAGCCAGTCAACGTAGGACAGCTTGATCAGTCCCATAACCCTGAATACAACACTGTGTTTTATTGGTTGAATTGTTATGAGTATGGATGTGCTCAGAAAAGCTCACAAAAACACACAAAACACCCTGAGGAGTGACTTACAAACAAAACTAGTTGTTCTGTAATACCAACATAAAGCCTAGACACCACTATTCCATTTTGGTTCTTCACACTGCAATATTCCAGAAGTATCTGACAACTATTCATCAGTTTACATTTGGAGATCACTAAAGCATCTGACCACCTCATCACTGCAGCTTGCAGATTCTATGTTCAAGTGGGCTCAAATGGCTTCAGTAAGTGAGTCCACTCATAGTCAGGACTGGGATATTGATATCAGTTGTAGGCTGGGACTGGAGCCAAATTTATATGGACCTTAGAGCAATGGGGCTGCAATGGCTCAGGCCCAGCATCACTGGAAATGCTTAGGAGTATCTCTAACATCTTAACCCCTTAATAAACCAACCTTTCTTTTGATTATGCTCTTGAGATCACTGTGGGAAGCATTGTCAGTCCTGTTCTCTGAATCCATGGTTAGTTCACATCATTATTGAAACAATGCTGTCATTCATAGATGTGTAGTCTTTAGTTCCATGTAGCTGCAAGACTTGTAATGGAGACTTAATCTCTCACAAGAAGTGGAAGACTCATGAAGAATGATGATGCAAAGATCAAAGTTACCAGCTTCCTGCCACACTGATACCTATGCCACCAACTCCTCGTCCTCTCAGTGCCTATCTGAGCCATTCCTCACTTGTTGTGATGGCACCAATATCTTGCACTGCTGAGGTCCACATGTCAGTAGCTCACATATCCCCACCTGTGCTGGCAATCAGTGATGACATGCTCACAGTCAGTTCATCCACTGACCTGCCTAGTGGGACTGCTCTGCTGTTGGGTAGCATGGACATCAGCCATGAAGCCAGGCTTCATGAGATTGAGGTACTAGGTTGTGAACATCTCCTCACCATGATGGAGAGGGACAGCTTTGATGAAATAGGAGCAGATGATTGGGAGGATGCTGAGGATGTCAATCCGTGCTCAGATGCACATCCCACTAATGACAGTACCATGGCTGAGCCTGATAGGACAGACCATTAAGCCTTGGCTGGACATGGACCATCATCTACCATTGCCTTGAAGCCCAGTACAATGGAACTCCTGCAAAAACCTCACAATTTTGATCCTCACCAAGAGAATGACCCTGATCCATATCAATATGAGTCCAGTGCATTGGAAGTCCATCCCAATCATGGCAATATACATCCTCACAAGGGTGTTTACATGATCTATGTGCTGGTGGTCTGGCTGCATTCACAGTTCCATCTGCCATTCAGAGCTTGTAATGCCCTTCTCATGGTGTTTGCTCTTGCACTGCAAACCATGGGTACTCCCCTGGATATGCCCATGTACCACATGCTCCCAGCAGTTCTGCACCATCATGATGTTGAGCCTTCATTCCAGGTTCTGCCAGTCTGTCCCAACTGCCAGGAAGTCTACACATCAAATACTCCAGTAAATGCCACATGTACAGCTTGCAGTCACACTCTTTATAACACCAAGCCCATGGCAGCAGAGGCACAACAGGGTTGGACCTCACAGGGGAAGCCTCAAGCACTGCTTCAGTTTCCCATGAAGTCTCTAGGCAAGCAACTTGCCTTGATGTTGATGGTTGACAGTATTGAAGATGAGATCAGCCAGTCCCTCTTGAAAATTCACAACCACATTCCTGGTGTCTACTTGAACATCTTTGATGGCAAGATCTGTCAAACATTGCATGCTGTTGATGGCTCCCAATTTTTTAGGCCAAGTGAAGAAGTTATCGCCAGCAGAGAGCTCCAGGTTGGAGTAACTCTGGGTGTGGACTGGTACATTCATCTTGCTGAGTGGTGTTGCAATCTTGATAGCAGACATGAAGGTTTTCCTATCTTCATAGTCAAATAGCACCATCACACACATCATGTCTGATGTCTTACAGTGTAATCAACCTGCCAGAGCACTTATGGTGAGCATCAACCCAAAGCCTGTTTAACCTACAGACTGCACTGACTCCTGCACCCATAGATACTGCACCACTAATCTACTCCTGGTTGGAATTCTACCTGGACTGAAGGAAGTGAATTATGATCAAGTACAATGCTACCTTTGAGTATTTGTGAACAAATTGATATGGTTGTGGTCAGAAGGCCTAGTCATCAGTACACCTAAGTATCCCAATGGTTGATTGGTACAGGTAGCCTTGGTGGCACTTGTATGTGATAAGCCTGCCACCCACAAGCTGGCAGGGTTTGGAGCTCATTCTCATACCTATTTTTGTATGCAATGCTGGATCAAACAGTCAGACAAGTCCACACCACAAGCTTATCAAAAGAATGGTATGTTCTTATTCTACCCTAAATTACATATTATTGACACTCTGGGATCAGCATTTTGGCCTTGAACAGGTGTGGAACAGCACCAACTACAGCAAGATTATTTGAGATGCACAACCAAATCTGTGTAAGATGATTTCACTGCTACCCATGCCACCAGATGGACAGAACTGTTTCATCTGCCATACTTCAATGTGTGTGAGATGGTGGTCATTGATCCCATGCACAATCTTTTCCTAGATATCTATTTTCCCTGTTCTTTACTGTCTTCCTTATCAAGCACTCATAGGTCTTGTGAAAACCCACTTCTACCACATTTGGGTTCGACAGAATATCTTGCACCAAACAAAAGAGCTTCTTGCTCTTCATGCTATACTTGCTGAGGTTTGAGTTTATCATTGGTACTACTCCACTCTGTCTTAAAGTTATGCTAATTCCATTCTTCTTCAGCTTTAAATGCCTTCCAAACTTGGCTGACTGCCCAGTCTCATAGGTGAACTGGCTGGAGGATCTCTTACTGCAGATCAGTGGCTTGTATTTGTGACCATTGTGGCACCATTGGCAGTGAGTCAGATGCTTCAGAGGACCACACTCTCATTGTCCTACTTCTAGATCCCACAGATTTGGACTGAATATGCTACATATCCTACCCAACTAGAAATGGCAGACCAAATGACCACACAGAGGATCATATCCATTGCTGTGGCTACTACAGTCAAGAGGCAAGCCAAGAAAAAGGTGATGACCAATGCATATGATGCTCAGAGTGATGTCATGCCTATGGCATTCACTTCTGTTCATTCTGCTAGGTGTTCACAATGAACATGTGTGCCCACAGCTCAAGCACTGGTAAGTCTTAGCTGACATTTCCTTGAAAATAAAGGTCAATCTGAAGACATGTGTTCACAGGCATGCAACATTGACCCTGAAGAAGACAATGGCCTTGATGATGGTGCTTTCAGACAACACAATGATCCAGACTATGGATCATCTGTATGAATGCCCAAATGAGCCAGAGGCCACAGAGGATTAGTGGATGTGGATGATACACCCAACCCCACACCACTATCCAACCTGCATGAGAATGACCTGGCAAACTTTCTCAAGTTGTGCAAGGCTCTCCACATACTCGTAGGCAAGACAATCATAGCAGAGGCTCTGCAACAGGCAGATGCCCTGGTGCATGCTTATACCCAAGAATTGATCCAGGTTTGTACCATTATTAATGATTTCATGCTGTGTCCTCATAAGTTGCACCTATATGGGACTGCCATTATGAAACCAAACCATCACTATGCTACACATGTAGCAGCCTGTGTGGAAAATTATGGCCCACTCTGGGGGCTCTGGACCTTCCTTTTTGAGTGACTTAATAAGGTGTTGAAGAGTTACAAGATGGGCAATCATTCTGGTGGCAAACTTGAAACTAGTTTTTTCTGTGAATTCCACCAAATGGAACAGCAATCAAGGCTGGTGAGCACCAATCTCTACAATACCTGATGTGTATCTCACTCTTGTAATTGTGGTATGCATAGTTGGCACAACTGTCGCAGCAACCTGCAGGGTCAGAGCTATATCTGGCTGGCAATGCTATGTTTGCTGCCTCTGCAGACAATAGGGGGACAGTCCAAAGTCTGGCAAAGGATCTGGATGAGGTGTCTCATGATGGTATGTTGCTTCATTGCCATAACATTGTCTGGTTGGTGACAATCAGTAATCTAGGAGGAATTCAATTCGAGCTGAGCCCTCACTGTGATGTGCAAGATCTGCCCTTGGAAATTTACCTGCCTTTGCTGACATACTTCCAATAGCACCTACCAAGGATTTGTTTGTATTCTTATCTGTCACTCACACATCCAGCTAGTGGAGTCATGCTTCACTCACATGCCATGACATTTGACCATGTCATGAGCAATGGTGTATGTTATCAATCAGTTTGATGACATTCTTCAATACAGAATTCATTAGTAGCTGTTCGAATGAGTGGCCATCAGGCTGAGGTCTTGAAGATTGGAGAATTATTGTCAGTATCCACAGTGGACCAGTCAGAGATTGGGGGCCACCATCTGTTGGGGCATATGAGATGGCTCAAACCATGTGACATTGATGAGGTGGTCAGATGCTTTAGTGAGTTTGGAACATAAACTGGGGAATTGTTGTCAGATACTTCTGGAATATTGCAGTGTGAAGAACCAAAATGGAATAGTGGTGTCTAGGCTTTATGTTGGTATTACAGAACAACTAGTTTTGTTTGTAAGTCACTCCTCAGGGTGTTTTGTGTGTTTTTGTGAGCTTTTCTGAGCACATCCATACTCATAACAATTCAACCAATAAAACACAGTGTTGTATTCAGGGTTATGGGACTGATCAAGCTGTCCTACGTTGACTGGCTTGCTGTCTGGTGGGGGACTTCTCTCTAGTCTCATGAGAAGTTACTACAGATTCCAATGCTCTGAGTCACTTTTGGTCTCTGTTATCTGGTCAGGTGGGTGTTGTAAAACTGGGAAACAGGATGGGAAGGAAGATGGGATGTATAAAACAGCTGTTGGTATTATGTTGGTATTAAATGAACTCCTAATTGTCTTGGTATTGGTCTGTGTCAATATTTCTGTGGCTATAGTGGTGCAATAGCAGTTCTTGTCTTTATTCCTGGGTCTTCAGCTTTATCTGTGACGATTCTGTTCATTCTAATTCCTATAAACTGTCAATCATTGTCAAAACTATACTTTGTTTCCTTTGTCAGGTCCTATCTCTTGTCAAATTGATTCCTAAAACTGGTCAATACTATTTCCTGCAAAGCTCATGCTAGAGCTGCCCTATATCTGTTAATCTGTCAATACTAATCCTGTTCAAAACCTATCCTTGTGATGCTCACAATAGAGCTGCCCTATAACTGTTCAATACTATTCGTCTGCTCTTGACATCCAAATGGATCCGCTGATGAGGTGTTCAGATGGTTTAGTGATCTCTGAACGTAAACTGGTGAATAGTTATCGGATACTTCTGGAATATCACAGTGCAAAGAACCAAAATGGAAATAGTGGTGTCTCAGCTTTGTGTCGGTATTACAGAACAACTAGTTTTGTTCGTAAGTCACTCCTTGGGTGTGTTGTTTGTTTGTGCACAAGCTTTCTGAGTACCTCTGTACTCGTGTCGATTCCACTGGCAAAACACTATATGTATTCAGTACTGGACAAATCAGGCTGTCCTACGTTGACTGGCTTGTCGTCTTTCAGGGGGGGACTTCTCTCTAGTCTTGTGAGAAGTTACTACAGATTCGAACGCTCTGAGTCACCTTTGGTCTTTGTTATCTGGTCTGGTGTGTGTCGTAAAACTGGGAAACTGGATGGGAAAGAAACTGGGATGTGTAAAATGTCTGTTGGTATTATGTTGGTATTAAATGAGCTCCTAATCATCTTGGTATGGGTCTGTGTTGATGTTTCTGTGGCTATGGCAGTGCAATAGTGGGTCTTGTCTTTATTTCTGGTCTCCTTGGCTTTATCTGGTTATGTCTCAGCTTTATCTGTGACAATTCTGTTCACCCTAATTCCTATAAACTGTCAATCTCTGTCAAAACTATACTTTGTTTCCTTTGTCTTGTCCTATCTCTTATCAAATTGATTCCTATAACTGGTCGATACTATTTCCTGTGAAGCTCACAATAGAGCTGCCCTATATCTGTCAATCTGTCAATAAACTATACAATACTATTCATCTGCTCTTGACACCCAAATGGGTTTGCTAATGTCTTGTGAAAATGAAAACTGTTAAAACTAATCTGATCTTGTGAAATTGAAGCTAATTCTTTCCTATAAAACTAAAAGAGGTGAGTACTGCACAGTTATCACTTACTAACACTGAGCAAATGCCAGTAATGAAGTAAAATGATGATGAGAGTCAAGGTTTTAAGTCAATGGATGGTGGTGAAGCATCTCAGCTTTAACTACATCAAGCTCAGCTTTGTGGCAAATGAGATTGCTATTAACTGTGTACTATTGGTATTGTCGAAGCTGGGTGAGTTACTGAGGTAAACGAGTCGATATGTGTATGTGGGGGAATGGAATAGAGAGAGTAACTAGTGTACAGTATGAAATTACCATGTTTATATAGTAAGATATAAATAAATGGCATCCTTGTGGTATATCTAGAAGGCTATGTGTTAACATATGTGTTTCTGACCTTCTGACTATACAGCAGGTCTTGTGCATTGTCTTATTTGTGTCTGCACCTTTGATTTTGGTAGTTCCGGCATTAGACTATGCCTTATTCATAGTGTCGGGGTTGAGAATACTTGTTGGAAATGACTGAGTACCACCAAAGTATTGTGTGAGTCAATGTCTCATGGTTATACAGCAATAACCAATTAATTCCAAAGTCACCAAAGGGTGTTCGTGCTGTGGAAATCGTCAAATTGCTGTGATGAAGCCCTTATGATCACTGGATCAATGTTGAGAAGCTCTGCTCGCATGGCTGCGCCTTTGCACTTTGATGCATCAATGCCGGAGATGTCGGCAATGTGCTCTAGGTCCTATTGTGGTAATGGCGGCACTAAATCCATGGCTCTAGGTCAAAATTGGAGTTGTCAGGGTATTGCTGAGGTATTGGCATCGGGAAAGCATCGGAAAAGCCCTATAAAGTATATATGGGCTTGTGTGGAATCATTGGTTTGCTGAAAGTCCGCTAAAGGGATAAATCCACGAAATTGGAGCATACAGAGCCCTGAGGCTCATCACTGCTAATATCTTGTGAAGTTGAAGCTAATTCTTTCCTATAAAACTAAAAGGGGTGGGTACCACATGGTTATCACTTACTAACACTGAGTGAGTGTAGGTAATGAAATAAAACAATGATGAGTGTTGAAAGGGCTGGTGACCATGGGGAGATGCAATCGACCTGCTGGGTCAAAAACACCTCAACACAAACAAAACACCAACCTGGCAAGTTTGTGGGGGCAGATATGAATCATAGCATGAAACTCCTTGTAGTAGATACCTGCCCAGTGGACAAATACAATTGATTTTAAAGGTCTGGTCTGACTGGGTGGGGTTTACACAATACTTGGGACACACTGAACACAAAACACAAGCTGAAGTGTCCACTGAGACACTGAACTCTGTGCTGAATCACAAGAAGTTCCTGACCGGTGACATGCCAAGTGGCTGTCTACCCATGAAATTGCAAACATAATAGGCAATTAACATGATGCAAGGGTCCATGTGAGTCAAATAAACACCTAAGGGTGCACTCTTTGGTATAGAGCATAAGCAGTTACATTGCTAAGGGTGACAGCAGGTGGAGTGCAAGGCTCAGGTCTTAACAAGACACCAGATGGGTCTTGTTGGCCATGGAGTCAATGTACTTGACACTAGCAGCACTCTACTCAAATAAATGGGTGTTTATGATGCAATCAGAGGGGAGATGTTGATCAGGAATCAACAGGCACAGGAGAGTGCAATGATATCATAGGAGAATGGCCTGCACTCTAGATCTATGGTACAGTGGCTGTACAGGAAAATTAAAAGCACATGTGCCCTCAGACTGGTGGATGACAGGGGAGCACATGGAAGGTGTGCTCTCCAGAAAACAAGGCTCGGAAAATGGCATGTGCTACTTGGGAATATAAGGAGTACTCTCTGCTGACCAGGCAGTGAGTCAATCAGACTCAAATCCAATGGCTGAAAAGGAACTGAGTCAGAATGACACTAGAGGGAGGAGTTTTGGACCCACAGCAGAAGCACTCTATGGTGCATGGACCATTGCCAAATGTGTAGTTTCAATCTGTAATGGAGAGCGCATATAAATACAGTAGATACACAGTAGTATAGGAAGTTCCCAGCTGGTGCCCACTGTGTAGTGTGTAAGCAAAAGTTGACACTCTCATTTTGGTGCAGGGGGAGACTTTGAATACAGAGTTTGGTGCACATCAGAAAAGTCTGTGTGAAGTGTGATCAACTCTAAGTTCATCTAGGGGATGTTTGGGAGGCCAGAGTGTTTGCACTCTCATGTGTGAAGGGTTTCTTGTGATGCATGAAGCTACAGTCAGCAGAGGTTCAAACCCTTGGGCTTGTGGGATGGTGTTTTTGTGTTCTAGGTTTCTCTGACTTGGCATAGGTTCAAACCCTGTGGAGTTATGATCGGTTAGGAAGCTAGAGCGCTGAAGAGGCAAGTCGCTGCGTGCAGCCAAAATGGACTCGAAATGCGAGCAGAGACTACAGACTCTGAATCACACTTGGTCTAACCCTCAATGCTACAACCACACACAACAACCACACACTCTTTAGTTCGTGGGGGATTATAATGCGATAGAAGCAAGCAGTGGAATTGATAAGATGGGTTCTAGGACCTCGAATATGCTTTAAACGGGTGCACTCTCCGATTTTCTAGACTTCTCTAAGTCTAAAGACTTTTGTTACAAGAGGTGGCGACTTTGTCGCCGGGCCTCAAGGCAATATCACAAATGCACCATCCCAGATGCAGAGTGCAACACAATTCGCCCTTAAAACACACAAATCTAACCCAAACACAATGCACTCTTCCAAGAGACGCTCCCAAATCCAATCCACAAGAGCCACTGGGTTTGAACCAATGCGCTCTAGCTTCCTAACCGATCGTAACTCCACAGGGTTTGAACCTGTGCCGAGTCAGAGAAACCCAAAAACACAATAACACCATCCCACAAGCCAAAGGGTTTGAACCTCTGCCACTTGGGGAAAAGAGCACAAGCTAATCAGTCCAAAGGGTTTGAACCTCTGCCGACTGTAGCTCCACGTGTCACCCAGCGATAAACCCTTCACACACGAGAGCGCAAGTGCCCTGGCCTCCCAGACGTCCCCTAGATGAACTTAGAGTTGATCACACTTCACACAGAGCTTTTACTGCTGTGAACCAATCTCTATATTTGAAGTCTCCCCCTGCACTGCACTGAGAGTGTCAACTTTTGCTTACACACTACACAGTGGGCACTGGCTGGGAACCTCCCTATACTACTGTGTGTCTACTGTATTTATATGTGCTCTCCATTACCAATTGGATCTACATATTGGGTAAGGGTCTGTGCACCATTGAGTGCTATTCCTGCATGTCCGAAACACCTCTGTCCAGCATTATTCTGACTCATTTCAGTCCAGCTATCGGATTTGAGTCTGACTGAGTCACTGCCTGTTTAGCAGAGAGTCCTTTTTATATTTCTGAGCAGCATGTGCTATTTCCGAGCATCATTTTCGGGAGAGCACACCTTCCATGTGCTTCCCTGTCATCACCGGTCTGAGGGCACATGTGGTTTTAATCTTCCTGTACAGCCACTGTCCCATAGGTCTAGAGTACAGGCCATTCCATCCTATGATATCATTGTGCTCTCCTGTGCCTGTTGATCCCTGATCAACGTCTCCCCTCTGATTGCCTCATAAACACCCATTTCTTTGAGTAGAGCGCTGCTAGTGTCAAGTACATTGACTCCATGGCCAACAAAACCCATCTGGTGTCTTGTTAAGACCTGAGCCTTGCACTCCACCTGCTGTCACCCTTAGCACTGTAACTGCTTACACTCTATACACAAGAGCACACCCTTAGGTGTTTATTTGGTTCACATGGACCCTTGCATTGTTTTAATTGCCTATTATGTTCGCAATTTCATGGGTAGACAGCCACTTGGTGTGTCAGTGCATTGGTTCAAACCCAGTGGCTCTTGTGGATTGTGTTTGGGAGCATCTCTTGGAAGAGTGCATTGGTTTTGGGTTAGTTTTGTGTGTTTTAAGTGCAAATTGTGTTGCACTCTGCATCTGGGACGGTGCACTTGTGATATTGCCTTGAGGCCCCGCAACAAAGTCACCACCTCTTGTAGCAAAAGTCTTTAGACTTAGAGAAGTCTAGAAAATCGTGGAGAGCGCATCCATTTAAAGCATATTCGAGGTCCTAGAACCTGTTGTATCAATTCCACTGCTTGCTTCTATCGCATTATAATCCCCCACAAAATAAAGAGTGTGTGGTTGTTGTGTGTGGTTGTAGCATTGAGGGTTAGAGTGTGATTCAGAGTCTGTAGTCTCTGCTCACATTTTGAGTCCTTTTTGGCTGCATGCAGCAACTTGCCTTTTCACCAGGCTGACTGACTGACTGAGTGGCTGACTGACTGACCAGACACAAACACAATACTGTTCTGGGTTCTTTCTGAGGGGTCCTTGCAAAACACAATGGTTAAGTCAATAAATACTTTCTATACTGGAGTCTAGGACTCCAAACATCTAGCCTTAATTCCACAGGTATCACTACCATAGCTGGGGGCCCAAAAACTTGCCCCACTACTACTATTCGACCTACTTTTATACTACCAGGTCAGATCTATATATTAAAACACATAGGTGTTTGGCTTTGTTAGTTTCTAAGGGAATGTTAGTCAGCTCATTACAAAGATATTTACTTAAGCATGACAAAGCAGCTGGAATGCTCTTTTAGGCACTTCATTCCCACATTTTAATTGGGTGCCTCAATACTTATATAAGCTGATGGTGGCTCTTTTAAGATGCCTCACCACTTAGGAAGGTAGTTCCCACAGTTTGCTTTTCAACCATTTTTTATTCCTCAACAGCCACTGAACCATTTCTACTGCTTCTTTTATTTTTTGCCATATACAATAAGACTATATTTGATATTTATTACATGATTACAGATGAAAATCTCTAGACTATGCAACTAATAAATTAAATTTCATGTACAACTTATTGTTTAACATTGATAAATATTCAAATCAACAAATATCTATTGTGATATTCCATTGCCATCTTTAGCACTCTTTTAGCAAGTTCTTTCTACAGTATTTCAAGGTATTAGAGAGCAATTCATTGCTTAATTTGATAAATCTAATCTTGAAGAAGTATTGCTGTTGTAATAATGAACAAAAAATATGTATAAGTATCTATGAGTGATGTAAGTAATGTGAATAAGGCAGTAATAAGAGAAGACATACCTCAGTTGTGCAAGCATATATATAACAAAACTAAGGGATACAGGTGTCTATGGTTTCTACTAATAGATAAAGAATATATATCAGTATCTCAGTTGGGCACAGCATACTGTTGAGAATACAAACAAACTCAGTCAGACATGTTGTAAGTAATGGCTGACAGAATGTAAATAGGGTAATATAGGTAAGAAATAGTACCTCAGTTGATCATATGTAGTGAAACTTATGCCCTATACCAGAAAAAGTGAGTATTAGGCTGAACCCTCAACACATGCATAATGACTGTATTGGAGACAAAGAATATATATCAGTATCTATAAGCAATGTAAGTAATATAAATAAAGCAGTAATAAGAAAAGGACATACCTCAGTCAGGCATAGTGTATGTATCATGACTGAGGTATGCAGGTGTCTCCAGTTCCTACTTATAGGATCTTTGAGATAGGAGTACAATGGGGAAAATAGATAACAATAATATGTGAAATAAAAGAAGAGTAAATTTGGATGAAATACCATGTAAGGTATGGATAACCTCCAACATCTACTTATAAGGGATCTATGAGATAGGAGTAAAACAGAGAAAATAGATAGTGATTTAGTTATGATAGTATGTGAAATAATAAAAGAGTAAATTCAGGTGAAATATCATATAATGTATGGATAATCTCTAATATTTAATACTTTATTCATCTAACAGCTGAGGTGTTGGAGCTAATAGGTTTGCAAAACAAACCTGTTTTTCTTTTCCTTTTATTGAATGATCCTTCAAAATATTAAGGATTTTAAGAAATTGCAGAGACACTTTCACATTCTTGATTAATCAGAATTGAGTCCAAGTCAGTAATCTTGAAAGAAAGAATATATGCTGCACACCTGTAAATAGTATATCATTAAAAGAAAATAAATAGCAGGGCTTTCCTTCTGGTATTTTGGATAATCTATATATGCTATTTCAATTTTTTGTGCATCTGGAATGTCAGAAAGAAGTTGTGCTGCAATGTTCTTAAAGAGAATACTTGCTAATCTGTGTTAGTCATATTTAAAATGTTTGATTGTTAGTGAACAAATGAGACATAGGGAACTAGCATGGCAAGCATAAACCTGGCAATGGTCAGATGATATGGGGCTTTATAGGTATGGGTATGGGCTTGGAAGCAATGACAAGAGATACCTGTCACATTGTGCATGCCAACCTTATATACTGTATGTCAGAACATGGACTTTGAGCAAGTATGTATGCATTTCCTCTTATATATGAAATGCATGTGTAAAAGTGATGTACCTATCTATGATACCTTATTTACCAGACTAATAATTGCACCTATGGTATATGTGTATATAGCAATGGACATAGAGTGTATTCTCCAATAGATGGAAACCTATGATACATTACTATTCATAGGATTAAGCATTAAGAAGATAGATATATATAGGTATAGAGTTGACTACATGGTTTGAATACTGATGTTGATCATGTCTACTTAGAACAGGCAGATATATTAATATATGGATTGATTTGGAATTTGATGGATAAAAGGTTTACCAGTGGAATTTGGTAAATGTACTTAGATAGAATTGGATACATAGTGGAGTAATAAGCCGGGTTTGGGGCAGGCCCCAACAAGCTGAAGTTCCATGCTGCAGTCAAGATTGTGAAAGGCCCGAGCATGCGAGGGGCTTTCACAATCATGACGAAGGCATGGGACAGAAGCTTGTCTATATATTAAAACACATAGGTGTTTGGTTTGTTAGTTTCTAAGGGAATGTTAGTCAGCTCATTACAAAGATATTTACTTAAGCATGACTAAGCAGCTGAAGCACTCTTTTAGGCACTTAATTCCCACATTTTCATTGGGTGCCTCAACACTTATATAAGCTGATAATGGCTCTTTTGGGATGCCTCACCACTTAGGAAGGTAGTTCCCACAGTTCGCTTTTCAACCACTTTTTATTGCTCAACAGCCACTGAACCATTTCTACTGCTTCTTTTATTTTTTGCCATATACAATAAGACTATATTTGATATTTATTACATGATTCCAGATGAAAATCTCTAAACTATGCAACTAATAAATTAAAATTCATGCAGAACTTATTATTTGATTTGAGAAATATTCATCAACAAATATCTATTGTGATATTTCACTGCTGTCTTTAGCACTCTTTTAGCAAATTCTTTATACAATATTAAGGTATTAGAGAGCAACTCATTGCTTAATTTGATAAATCTAACCTTGAAGGAGTATTGCTGTTGTAATAATGAACAAAGAATATGTATAAGTATCTATGAGCAATGTAAGTAATGTGAATAAGGCAGTAATAAGAGAAGACATACCTCAGTTGGGCAAGCATGTACATAACAACCAAGGTATACAGGTGTCTATGGTTTCTACTAATAGATAAAGAGTATACATCAGTATCTCAGTCAGGCACAACATATGCATAATGACTGTATCAGAAGACTGTACAATAGACAAAGAATATATATCAGTATCTACAAAGAATGTAAATAATGTAAATAAGGCTGTAATAAGAAAAGGACATACCTCAGTCAGGCATAGTGTATGTGTAATGACTGAGACATGTGGATGTCTATGGTTCCTACTTATAGGATCTTTGAGATAGGAGTACAATGGGGAAAATAGGTAAAAATAATATGTGAAATAACAAAAGAGTAAATTTGGATGAAATACCATGTAAGGTATAGATAATCTCCAACACCTACTTATAAGGGATCTATATAGAAGAGTAAATTCGGGTGAAATATCATGTAATGTATGGATAACCTCTGATACCATACTTTATTCATCTAACAGCTAAGATGTTGGAGCTAATAGGTTTACAAAAGGCACCTGTTTCTCTTTTCCTTTTATTGAATAATCTATCAGAATATTAAGGCCTTTAGAAGAAAAGAGACACTTTTGCATTCTATGCATTCTTGATTAAGTAAATTGAGTGCAAAGTCATGTAATCTTAAAAGAAGGGATATGTGCTGCACATTTAATAGATAGTTATACTAAAAGCCAATAGGTGTTGAGCTAATAGGTTTGCAAAAGGAATATCTGTTTTTCTATTTCCTTTTAAAATTGAGAACTAATCCTAAATAATATATTAATGAGATCTTTTAGAGGTAGATGAATACTGAGACTTTGACTATTCTTGATATAATGAGAATTGAGTTAAAATCAGTAATCTTAATAAGAAGTAGGCTACATATTAAATAGCATATACTAAATAGTAAAATGTACAGGGCTATTCTTCTGGTATTATGTAATATCTGTGAATGCTATTTCAATTTTTTGTGTATCTGGAATATCAGAAAGAAGTTGTGCTGCAATATTCTTAAAGGAATACTTGCTAACCTGTGTTAGTCATATTTAAAATTTGATTGTTAGTGAACAAATGAGACATATGTTAAGCAAGCAAAGCAAGCAAGGAGCTCCATTGCATTCTGCATTCCAAGTTTGATACCTATATGTTGGAATGGACATTATATACTGAATATGGATATTTGAGCACTCTCACAATGTTTCCACTTATCACTATGCTGTGTGAGAGTGAGTACTTATCTATGCTATCTTATTTACCTTACTAATGAGCATCTATAGTCTACATTATAGCTAACAGTGTGTTCTAATAGGTACAAATCTATGCACATCACCATTCTTAGATAAGAAGGAATTAGGTTTATTAGATTGAGCATAGAAGTATAGTATGTTTAGACTGTTATACTGTTTCCTCACCATGGAATTCAATTTATAGGTAATTGAAAGATATAGAATGGTAGTATATATAGTGGAGTAATGAGCCGGGTTTGGGGTGGGCCCCAACAAGCTGACGTTCCATGCTGCAGTCAAGATTGTAGAAGGCCCGAGCATGCAAGGGGTCTCTACAATCATGACGAAGGCATGGGACAGAAGCTTGTATATTTAGAATAAAAG
>JANDKJ010000523.1:0-32637 GCA_028551335.1 Armillaria sp. CMW 4456 | reverse complement strand
GACAAAGTCCTAATGATCGCCCTGATTTAATTGCCCGTGTATTTTATGAAAAAGTCAGAATAGTATTGGATAAAATCAAGCATGGACTATTGGGAAAATATGTGGGACATGTTTGCACCATTGAATTTCAAAAACGAGGTCTTCCTCATATTCATATCCTTATCTTCTTATCTCCTGATTCACGTGTCCATGATCCTCATTTGGTTGATTGTCTTATTTCTGCTGAAATCCCTGACAAGGAGAAACATCCAAGGCTTTATGAGGCTGTTACTAAATATATGATCCATGGTCCATGTGGTGCTATGAACCCAAATGCTGTATGTATGAAAGATGGCAAATGTACAAAGGGCTTTCCAAAACCTTTTCAGAGTGAAACCATGATGGCTGAAAATGGGTATCCTTTATATCGTAGGCGTCAAGGTCACACATTCAAAATTAATGACCCACGCTCTCCTGCTAATGGAAAGACAATTGATAACTCTTGGGTTGTTCCTCACTCTCCACTTCTACTCTTACTTCTTGAGTGTCATGCCAATCTAGAAGTTTGTGTTTCAGTCAAGGCTTTTAAATATATACACAAATATGTATACAAAGGACATGATAGAACAACAATTGGGTTTCAAAATACTGAAGATGAGATTCAGCAATACTTGGATGCACGTTATATTTCAGCAGCAGAAGCCACTTGGCGAATATTCCGTTATTTTATGCATCAGGTTAGTGTTTTTTAATTAAATGTTTATATTATAAAAAGACTTATACATTAAATAAATAGGAAAAACCAAATGTAGTTCATTTAGTTGTGCATTTGCATAATGAGCATACTGTAATATTTCATGGAGATGAAAATGCTCAGGCAGTAGTAGACCGAGGTGCTGCAGGATGCACAATGCTAACTTCATTTTTTGAAACAAATAAAATGGAAGCTGATGCAGCTATTCAAAATCCTGCTGATGCCTCTACATTAGCACGTGATTGTCTCTATCAAGAGTTTCCTCAGAAATTCTGCTGGGATAAAGGCACAAAAAAATGGACCATTCGTAAAAGAGGTTTTGCCATTGGTCATATGTATTTTGCACATCCAACTTCTGGAGAGCAGTTCTATCTTTGTCTTTTATTAACAGTAGTATGTGGATCAACCTGCTATGAGGATCTTAAACACTTTGAAGGTGAAAATTATGAGACATTTCGAGCAGCCTGTTTAGCACATGGTCTACTACAAGATGATAGAGAATGGAGTCAATGTTTGGAGGAGGCATCTGTATTTAAGCTGGGACCACAACTTCAACAACTCTTTGTTATTATTCTCAGAGATTGCCATCCCTCTGATCCATTAGCTTTATGGAATCAATTCAAAGTTTCTATTTGTGATGATTTAGAGAGACACTTTAATCCTAATGAGCATATTACAGCAGATGATATCTATGACTATGGACTGTATCTTCTAGAAGGTGAATTGAGATCTTCAACAAAGGACTTTGGTTTACCAGAGCCTAATAGGCAGAGATGGAGGGCTATGAACTTTGTTGATTCCAATCCACTGATTGCAGAACAAAGAAGATATAATAATGCAGATCAGGCTCAGTTAGCAATAGAACATCAAGAGAGACTGAATACAGATCAGAGAATTGCTTTTGATGTAATCTATAATGCTGTAATGAACAATGAACCAAAGGTATGTATTTTATATATATAATATTTAAACAATTATATTCATATATATAACCAGTTGTTTTTTTTGCATGGACCTGGTGGAACAGGAAAAACATTCACATATAATGCATTGTGTTATGCTCTATGAGCACAAAACAAAATTGTTTTATGTGTAGCTTCATCTGGCATTGCATCTCTTCTTTTAATGGGTGGCCATACTGCACACTCTACTTTCAAAATTCCTATAGACCTTTATGAAGGACGAACCTGTAATATTAAGCATAGATCTCATCTGGCAGAGTTAATCCAAAAGACTGATCTTATTATTTGGGATGAGGTTCCTATGCAGGATCGATTTTGCCAAGAGGCTGTAGATGCCTCATTAAGAGATATTAAAGGGGATGAACGTCCTTTTGGAGGTCTTACAGTTGTCTTTGGAGGTGACTTTCAACAGATCCTTCCTGTAGTGATTAAAGGCAGTAGAGAACAAATTATTGCTCAATGTATTCAACGATCTCCACTTTGGAGAAGTATTACTGTCCTTAAACTGACACAAAATATGCGATTGGAGAATGATGAAGTCGAGTTTGCAAAATGGCTGTTAGATATTGGACATGGAAGAAACTCTGATAACTCTGGATTTGTTACTCTTCCAAATACTATGAAATGTGGTGACACTATTGAGGATCTTATAAAGGCAATCTATCCTTCCATCCAAACACTCAATCCCACTCATTACAATGATGCCTTTTTCTCAGAGCGAACAATTCTATGCTCTCAAAATACAGATGTTGATGATATCAACCAGATAATTCTTAGTCAATTTCAAGGACAGGAAAAGGTTTATTACAGTGCTGATACTCAACAAAGAGAAGAAGGGGTTGATGGAGATATGGAATACCCTATAGAATTCCTAAATAGTATTAATATGTCAGGATTTCCTTTGTCAAAGTTATGTCTTAAACAAGGAGTCCCATTAATGCTTCTAAGAAATTTGGATCCAAAAAATGGTCTTTGCAATGGGACACGTGTCATTCTCATAGGCATGGGTCATAGACTTCTCCAGGTTAGAATACTTAGTGGTGATCATAAAGGAAAGACTGCATTTATTCCACGTATTACTTTGAGCTCTGGTGCAGAACTTCCATTTGATTTACGTCGACACCAATTTCCAGTCCGTGTTTGCTTTAGCATGACAATCAACAAGTCTCAAGGACAATCTGTCAAATATGTAGGTATTAATCTTCAGACTCCTGTATTTACACATGGACAATTGTATGTAGCTCTATCAAGATGTACTTCAAAACAAGGTGTAAAGGTATTAGTAAAATCTGGATCTCCAGAATTTAAAACACCTAATATTGTATATCCAGAAGTTCTTATAGATTAGAGAATAGAATAAAATAATTTAAAAAGGAGTGAATAAAGTGAGGAGTAATAAGCCGGGTTTGGGGCGGGCCCCAACAAGCTGAAGTTCCATGCCGCAGTCAAGATTGTGAAAGGCCCGAGCGTGCGAGGGGCTTTCACAATCATGACGAAGGCATGGGACAGAAGCTTGTCTATATATTAAAACACATTGGTGTTTGGGTTTGTTTGCTTATCAAATAATGTTACTTAATAATGTTATCTAAGAATATGACTAAGATATTTACTTAAGCATGGTAAGCAGCTGGAATGCTCTTTTAGGCACTTAATTCCCACATTTTCATTGGGTGCCTCAACACTTATATAAGCTGATGGTGGCTCATTTGGGATGCCTCACAACTTAGGAAGGTAGTTCCCACAGTTCGCTTTTCAACCATTTTTTATTGCTCAACAGCCACTGAACCATTTCTACTGCTTCTTTTATTTTTTGCTATATACAATAAGACTATATTTAATATTTATTACATGATTACAGATCAAAATCTCTAAACTATGCAACTGATAAATTAAATTTCATGTACAACTTATTATTTGACATTGAGAAATATTCAAATCAACAAATATCTATTGTGATATTTCATTGCTGTCTTTGGCACTCTTTTAGCAAGTTCTTTCTGCAATAGATTAAGGAAATAGAGAGCAACTCATTGCTTAATTTGATAAATCTAACCTTGAAGGAGTATTGCTGTTGTAATAATGAACAAAGAATATGTATAAGTATCTATGAGTGATGTAAGTAATGTGAATAAGGCAGTAATAAGAGAAGACATACCTCAGTTGGGCAAGCATGTACATAACAACTAAGGTATACAGGTGTCTATGGTTCCTACTAATAGATAAAGAATATATATCAGTATCTCAGTCAGGCACAACATATGGATAATGACTGTATTGGAAGACTGTACCTAATAGACAAAGAATATATATCAGTATCTACAAACAAAGTAAGTAATGTAAATAGACAGCTGTAAACAGTGGGTAAAATGCATATGGAAGAATAGAAGGACATACCTCAGTCAGGCATAGTGTATGTGTAATGACTGAGGTATGCAGATGTCAATGGTTCCTACTTATAGGATCTTTGAGATAGGAGTACAATGGGGAAAATAGATAACAATAATATGTGAAATAAAAGAAGAGTAAATTTGGATGAAATACTATGTAAGGTATGGATAACCTCCAACACCTACTTATAAGGAATCTATATAGAAGAGTAAATTCATGTGAAATATCATGTAATGTATGGATAACCTCTAATATTTAATACTTTATTCATCTAACAGCTAAGGTGTTGGAGCTAATAGGTTTGCAAAAGGCACCTGTTTTTCTTTTCCTTTTATTAAATAATCCTTCAAAATATTAAGGCTTTTAGAAGTTGCAGAGACACTTTCACATTCTTGATTAACCAGAATTGAGTCAAAGTCAGTAATCTTGAAAGAAGGAATATATGCTGCACACCTGTAAATAGTATATCACTAAAAGACAATAGGTAGTAGGGCTTTCCTTCTGGTATTTTGGAATATCTGTGTATGCTATTTCAATTTTTTGTGCATCTGGAATGTCAGAAAGAAGTTGTGCTGCAATGTTTTTAAGAGAATACATGCTAATCTGTGTCAGACATTTTTAAATGTTTGATTGTTAGTGAGTAAATGAGATGTACATAGGGAAAGCATGGCTTTGCAAAACCTGGTGGGTCAGATGGGTGGGTATGTATGGATATGGGTATGGGCTTTGGGTATCTATGACCTAAGAGATACCTGTTGTAAGCTGTATACCTATCTAACTGACCTGTAGATACATAAGACTGTTTCTACAGATATGTTAAGTACTAATACAACATATACATGAAATAAACTCACCCTCAGATGTTCAAAGAGATGAAACACTGAGGAGAGAGACTATATACAATTGTCCATAATGGCAATGAAAAAGTAAGACATGATATCATAGCAATGGACATACCATCTAAGCTTATTCCAATATGATATATATTACATTATTGACATGTCAATGGGGCCAGATTCTTAGGATATAATAGGTAAACCCATGGTATAGACTGTTACACTGTTCATATGGTACATATATGCATCAATAGGCAGATATAGATATATATAGGTATAGAGTTGAGGTACCCATGGTTTGAGATACTCATATTGATCATGTCTGCTTAGAACAGGCAGATATATTAATATACATTCATTTGTACTTAACTGATGGAGATTACCAGTGTAATTTTCTAAATGTACTTAGATAGCATTGTATGCATAGTGGAGTAATTAGCCAGGTTTGGGGCAGGCCCCAACAAGCTGAAGTTCCATGCCGCAGTCAAGATTGTGGAGGGCCCAAGCATGCAAGGGGTCTCCACAGTCATGACGAAGGCATGGGACAGAAGCTTGTCTATATATTAAATCACAATGGTGTTTGGTGTTGTTAGTTTTAGGGAGAATGTTACTTAATAATCTTACTTAAGAATATGACTAAGCATGACAAAGATATTTACTTAAGCAATTGGTAAGCAGCTGGGGCGCTCTTTTAGGCACTTAATTCACACATTTTTATTGGGTGCCTTAACACTTATATAAGCTGATAGTGGCTCTTTTGGGATGCTTCACAACTTAGGAAGGTAGTTCCCATGAATCGCTTTTCAACCATTTTTTATTCCTCAACAGCCACTGAACCATTTCTACTGCTTCTTTTATTTTTTGCTATATACAATATGACTATATTTGATATTTATTACATGATTACAGATCAAAATCTCTAAACTATACAGATAATAAATTAAAATTCATGCAGAATTAACTAATTATTGAATCAACAAATATCTATTGTGATATTTTACTGATGTCTTTGGCACTCTTTTAGTACATTATTTATGCAATAGGTTAATGAAATAGAGAGCAAGATATTGCTTAATTTGATAAATCTAACCTTGAAGGAGTATTGTCATTTTAATAATGAACAAAGATGATGTATCAATATTTCAGTTTACAGTATATATGTAATGACTATATTGAGAGACCATACCTAATAAATAAATAGTATGTATAAGTATCTATCAGAAATGTAGATAATATGAATAAGATGGTAATAAGAGAAGACATACTGTTGATAATGAATAAATGGTAAGAACTAAGAGTAATTATAAGTAATGGGATGGTATATTGAATAGTAAAATAGATACCTCAGTTGGTGCAATGTAGACAAAATGACTGATGTATTTGACTATCTATGATATGTATATATATGATTGAGAATATAAGAGGCATGTATATAAAGAAAAGTAAAAGTAGATACTAATTAAACAGTGTGTAAAATACTAAGACATGGATATCAAATGGATACCCTCTAATACATACCTCAGTTAGGCACAGTGTATGTGTAATGACTGAGATATATAGGTGTCTATGGTTTCTACTTATAAGATACCTATAAGGTAGGAGAAAGACAGAGAAAATAGATAGTAATAGTATATCAAATAATAAGAGAGTAAATTCAGATGAAATATTGTATAACATATGGACAATCTTCAACATTTAATACTTTGTTCATCTGACAGCCAAGGTGTTGGAGCTAATAGGTTTGCAAAAGGAACCTGTTTTTCATTTTCATTTATTAGATAATCCTCCAAAATATTAAGGCTTTTAGAGGTTGCAGAGATACTTTTGCATTCTTGATTAATCAGAATTAAGTTAAAATCAGTAATCTTAAAAGAAAGAATATATGCTATGCATCTATAAATAGTATATCACTAAAAGACAATAGATAGTTGAGCTTTTCTTCCAGTATTTTGGAATCTGGAATCAGTTATATCAATGTTTTTAAGAGAATACATGCATGTGATGAAGATTGTTGTCAGATTCCATAGGAATAGCATTCTGGCTATTATACACACACCACATGGCAGCTATGGTATGCATCTGGAATGTCAGAAAGAAGTTGTAGTGCAATATTCTTAAAGGAATACTTGCTAACCTGTGTTAGTCATATTTAAAATTTGATTGTGAACAAATAAGTGTTAGACCCAACCTTCACGTGACTCTAACAATGACAAACAACTGGCTACTTCGCGTTCGAGTAACACCAGTGCGTCAACCTGTTAGCGTGAAGTCGAGGCTAAGGCCTTAACTCTTCGACTTATGATAGAGAGTGAGTTTCGAGTAAGTTGGTATAGATTTAACTTAGCTCGAGGCTGGGATTTTACCAGCGTGAGCCATGCTACTTAAATACAAGAGTCATATACTACTGTTGTCTGTTGTTTAGGCATCAGTGTTTATCCAGCGAGAAGAGTCCGGAGTGTCAGCTGGATGAGTCGTAATGGTACATTGAAAGGGAATCCCAAGGATGGCGAAGGATAGCATAGATAGCGAGCGAATCGAACGGAGTTAGACGAGTAGAAGAGCAAGGTGTTGACTGAGCAGCTAAATGATGTAGTCTGGGGTTAGGGTAGAGATAGGGGCGGTCTCATGATGCAATTAGGGGTTAAAATCGTGACATTACCCCCCTGTTAAGGCAGTCGTCCCGACTGCTGGCGCTACTAGATGTTGTTGCGATTTTAAGAAGTCCGCTATTGTGTCGGTTGCGTGTTCGAGTAGGTCCTCCCTTACCCATTGGTTTTCTTCATCAGAATAGCCCTTCCACTTGACTAGGTAGTCGGTTACTAGTCTCGATGGTTGGTTCTTCTTTCCTCGGACTCGTCTTTGTCTGCTGTCGATGATTGCTTCTACTTCATATTCTTCTTCGTCGTTAATGATATCTGGTGGCGGTGGTGGCGTTGTTATTTGGGATGGGAATGTAGGGGGAACATATGGTGTGAGTAGGGACTCGTTGAAGACTGGGTGGATGCGCCATGTGGCGGGGAGTTTAAGTTTATATGCCGATGGTCCTACTTTGGTAAGGATTGGGAAGGGTCCGACGTGTTTGTCGTCGAGTTTCTTCTTTGGTCGTGGTAGGTGTAGGTTTGTCGCGTCTAGCCATACCTTGTTGCCGGGCTGGTAGTGGGTGGATGGTCGTTTGTGTTGGTCGTAGTTGGTCTTCATCTGTTGTGCAGCCTTCTCCAGTGCCGCCTTGGTCTCATCGTGTATCTTCTTCATCTCGGTTGCGAATTCTGTGGCTACAGGCATTTTGTTCCTCGGGGGGCGCTGTCGGCGACTATTCGGGGGTGTCGTCCATGGTTAATGAAGAATGGGCTTTTGCCAGTCGCCGAATGCACTCGGTTGTTGTGCTGGAAGGCAGCGAGGGGTAGCCAGTCGGCCCAGTCGTTTTGTCGGTGGTTGACGAAGAGTCGAAGGTATTTTTCGACTTCTTGGTTCATGCGCTCTGTCTGCCCATCGGTTTGGGGGTGGTACGCCGTGGAGGGGTTGCCTTTGATGTCGAGGAGTCGGTATAGCTCCTTGAGGAATTTTGAGACGAACTGGGGCCCTCGGTCGCTTATGACCTTTGAGGGCATGCCGTGGTGTGCGTATACATGGTCTCGTAGGATCTTGGCCCATCCTTGCGATGATAGTTCAGTGTCGCATGCGACTGGGATGATTTGTTTGGAGAAGCGGTCGACGATGAGGAGGATGGCATCGTTCCCCTTCGACTTGGGGAGGCCCGTCATCATGTCGACCGAGATGTGAGTCCATGGTTCGGTCGGGATTTCGTTCGGGTGTAGTGGGGCTGGTTTGGGGCGCGTTATGGTCTTTGTTCTTTGGCAAGCCTCGCATCCCTTTGACGTATCTCTCGACGTCCTTTCCCAGGTGCGGCCACCAGTAGTCGCGTTGTACGAGCTCCTTGGTTTTGGCGATCCCGGGGTGTCCAGCGGTGATGTGGTCATGGTGGTAGGAGATTATGTCGCCCTCGAAGCGTGGCTTCGGGGGGAACATATATCCTGCCATCGTAGAAGAGTAGTCCTCCTCGCTGCTCGATTCCTCGGGCATGACTGAGTGAGTCGGCGACTCCCCTTGTCCCAGTGGGCTGAGTCCTTCGTTACTTCTTCAATCCTCTCCTCTATTTCTCCTCTTGTCGGCATCTGTAGGGCCCGGATATGTGCGGGCATCACGAAGTATTTGTCTGGAAGTACAACGGTTTCTCGATTGTCGTTGCCGCCTTGGTCGTGGTCGGCCCTTCGACTCAGGAGGTCAGCCTTGCGGTTGGCAGTCCCTGGTTTATGGTGTAGGGTGAAGTGGTATTCGGCCAGTTCTGTGACCCATCGGGCTTGTCGTCGGTTCAGCTTCTGTGGTTGTCGGAAGTACTGGAGGTTCTGGTGGTCAGACCAGATCTCGAACGTCTGTGCCGCCCCCATGAGGTAGTGCCTCCACTTCGCCGAGGGCATGCATGATGGCCAGTAGCTCCTTGTCGTAGATTTCATAGTTCCGCTCGGTCACCGTTAGGGCCTTTGAGAGGAACGCTACTGGTCTCCAGGCAGTGCCTTGCTGCTGTGACAGTACCGCACCGATCGCTCCTTCGCTGGAGTCGGCCTCGATCCTGAACTTCCCTTCGTCCGTGGGTATGGCTAGTACCACGTCCTCAGCCAGCTTGCGCTTCAACTCTTCGAACGCCTGCTGCTGCGCTGCTCCCCATACCCAGGGTTCCTTCCCTGTCAGCTTTGTCATTGGTCATACGATTTTGCTGTAGTCTCGGATGAATCGTCGATAGAAGTTCGTGAACCCGAGGAACGACTGTAGCTCCTTCTTCTTGGTGGGTACAGGCCACTCGGTGATCCCTTTGGTCTTTACAGCATCCATGCGGATGGCTCCTTCGCTGACGATGACTCCTAGATACTCCGTCTCGAGCGTCTCGAACTCGCACTTCTCCGCCTTGAGGTATAGGTGGTGCTTTCGTAGGGTCTTTCAGCACCTCCCGTACTAGGCGGCGGTGTTCTGCTCGGTCGCGGGACATGATGAGGATGTCGTCGAGGTAGATGGTCACCTTCCCTGTCGCTATGAGGTCGCGGAAGATGTCGTTCATCATCCATTGGAAGGTGGCGGGGGAGTTTGTCAGCCCGAAGAACATTACCGTTGGCTCGAAGAGCCCACGGTTGGTGCGAAACGCCGCCTTCCACTCGTCTCCTTCCTTTATGCGCACATTATTATATCCCCATCGGACGTCCAGCTTGGTGAAGTAGCGGGACCCCTTCAGCTTGTCCATCAGTTCCGAGATGAGCGGGAGTGGGTAACGATTCTTGATCGTCATCTCGTTGAGCTTTCGGTAGTCCTGCACTGGTCGGAGCTTCCCATCCTTCTTCTTGACGAAGAAGAAGGGGGATGCCATGGGCGACTTGCTGGCTCGGATCCTGCCAGTGGCTAGGTTCTCATCGAGGAAGCGGTCCAGCTCCTCCTGCTCTCGTGGGCTGAGGGGGTAGACCTTGCAGTCTAGGGTGGCTTTGGCGTTGGGGATTAGCTCGATTGCGTGGTCCCAGGGTTTGCATGCATGGGTAGCTCGTCGAAGTTTTCTTTGGCGAATAGGTCCTTGAAGTCCCGGCACCATTCGGGGACCATTTCTTCGAAGGTCCGCTCGGGTCGAGTCACATAGTCTGAGGCGGCGAGGTCATTCGCAACATGCGCTCGCAGCCTTATTTCCTCGGTCATGTCGACAGCGAGGATCGTGTCTCCTTCTTCAAGTTCTTCGTCCCATCTGTCCGCTTCATCAGCATCGGGGGGTGTGAGGGGGTTCTGTCGGCACTGGCAGCGGGCAAAGGTGATCTTGCCCGTGCTCCAGTTGACGAAGGGGATTGTGTCGGACGAGCCAGTCATGGCCTAGGAAGACGTCCTTGTCTCCCAGGTCCGTGACTGCGAGGTCTATTCGTTCGTCGTGGTCGCCGATTCGGAGGCGGACCTCGACGAAGGCATTGATCTCGCCGGCCTGGTTCCTGGTTCCATCGGCATTGAATACTGGTATGGGGTGGGCCGTGGCTCGGGTGGCAAGGTTGTGCTTCTCGACGAAGGCTCGATTGATGGAGCTCCCGGTGCATCCGCTGTCGACCAGGGCCATCGTGTCGATGGTCTTCCTCCTTTCCAATGTCTCCAGCTGGATTGGTACTAATAGGTCCTTCCCTCGCGCTTGGGCGGCATGGACAAAGCGTCATGGTTGTTTGAGTTCTTCAAGCCATTCTAGGGCCTTTGACCGCTGGGCGGCTCAGAGGCGCGGATGAGGTCGTCGGTGACTTCCCGCTGGCGGTCCTTGTGCACCCAGCACCTTAAGGTGCCGGTTGCAGCGGGCATGACTGCGAATAGGGAGCGCCAGACCCATTCGGCGCCCCAGGGCTTGAGCCACTCCTTAGGGTCGTGAGGGTACTCGGTCGTGGGCATCGGCTCTGGTGGCTGTTCGTCAGTGGTGAGTCCGATGATGGCGCCCGTCTTCGAGTCCCAAGGGCGCATGGTCCATTTTCCGTTTCTGGAAGTGGTACGGGAAGGAAGGGATGTGGGATGGGTACTTTGCTGGTCGTATGGGGCATGCAGGCCCCCGTTCGGCCCCCATCGCTAGTCGGGTTAGCGGTCTTGTTCTTGCTCGCTGGGACGCTTGCGACCTGTGGTGAGGGCTCCCCTGCTAACTCTTCTGCCGAGGTCGGGGTCACCTCAGCCATGCCCTCGGCAGGTAGCCTAGGGCCTTCGGCAGGTTCGGCTGGTACGGTTGCAGGAACGGTCGCGTGTTTCCATTCCTGCCGGTCCTTCGGCTGTCTGTGGTTCGACTCTTTTTGGTTAAGCATAGGTGTATTCGGTTTCTCGGATCCTACATTTCATGTATAAGTACTAGTACAGGATTTCGATGACACACTATTATATTCTTTTCGGGCCGGTTGCGCGGAGTCGCTCGCACACCGGCCTACCCTTTTACTTCCTCAATCCCAGAGGTCGATGCCAAGTCTTCTGGCGCGTGCTATATTCGTCCTCGTATCGGCTGATGATCTCGCGTATCTGGGCACGAGTCCTCGGAGTCGTCGGTCTTTTCCTTCTTCGGCTGTCGGGCACTTCCTCACTATATGCCCCTTCTCGTTACAGTTATAACACTTCCCCTTCATCGCGGGCTCGGAGTCGGTCGACGTCCATGGGGCGCCCCTGGCCGCCATAAGTCGTCCCCATCCCGGTCCTCCTGTCGCCGGAGGGTATCGTGGTCGGTGCTGTTGGGCTCGTAGGCGGGGGCGACTTGGCAGGGTGAGTCGTTGTCGTGGAGCGGCCTGGGTGTAGCATGCTGTTTACGACCTTGTTGCGCTGTCGGTGTTCGTCGTTACTCTTGATGCGGGTCTTCCATTCATAGTAGCCATTCGGCACCAGTATCCCGATGTCCGAGATCCGGTTTACCATTCCTTCTGGGACTCCGGCCTTCAGGGCCATCGTCAGCTGGTCTCGTTCCCCTGTCGCATCTCGGAGTCCGGCTTTGATGGCCAGGTTCTCGAGCTTCTGGAAGTACTCGGTCGCAGTCTCCTTCCCGACCTGCCATTTTAGGTTTAGCATGGCCGCATGGTGCTTTTCCTTGATGGCCGGGTCCTCGAAGTGAGCAGTGAGGGCCCGCTGGAAGTCGATCCACGACGGGAACCGGTGATGGCCCCTGGTTCAGGAGATGAGGTCGCGCTGGAGGGTGACGAACCAGTCCTTGGCTTGTCCTGCCATGTGGGAGACGGCGAACACGACTTTGTTGGCATCGGCGAAGAACCCTGCGAATGTCTGGAAGTAGAGTTCGCAGTCACAGATGAAGCGGTGGATGTCGTCGGATTCGCCAGAGAAGGGGTCCGGGGTTTTTACGAGGATGGGTTTTACGTTTAGTCGGAAGTCTCCGATGACCATGTTTGGTCCTGGATTAGTGGGTGGCATTCCTGGGTGGTCGGCTTGGGTAGTCTGGTAGCGAGGCGAGGTCTGGGTCATGCGAGGGGTGGGGGGAGCCATCGCCATGTCCTTCTTCTGGTATCCATCCTGGGTTTGGTTTGCTGGCGGCGAGCTCGGCTCGAACCGCCTTCAGCTCTCGTTCGAGCTTTACGGCTAGTTCCTTCTTCTTCTCCCTCTTCTCCCATGATCCAGTGGAGTCCTGTGAGGGGTCTCTCCTTCCTTCCGGGGGCTGGGTCTCGCCTCGTGGCCTTCTTTCGACTCCTCCCTGCAGGGGTGGCTGTGCATGAGAGGGTCCAGCTGATTCCGGTCCAGCTGCGGCTATCAGCGTGATTCGGTAGTTTCCGTCATTTTGATTGATGTGGTCGGCAGCCCTGGTCTTGGCCTGATTAAGAATTCTTCAGGTCATGATTCCTCGTCTCGTGGGTTTGTTCGTTCTCCTACTGGCCGCTTGGCCAGGAAACTGGTTATGTATCGATATTGATCAGCTGCTAAATTAAGAAAATACTCCCATACCGCCTCCAAAATCCAGGATGTTCATCAGGTCTGCTACTGTCAGATCAGCTATTTGTATATACACTTCTACTTCATCCCACATGACCGCTTCTTCGGCCCTACTCGTCGTCGGTGAGGTCGATGCATGGGTTGGAGTAGCCAGACCCGAGGAAAGAGCGAAGGGGTCGGGGAAGAGCCCCAGCTCCGCTGGTGTCGGAGTTGATTCCTCCGTCACTGTCGGTGTCGCCTGGGGATCGGATGGGGGGAATGAGGTCTCGCTCGCTGGGAGACTGACTGCTGGGGCTGGGGCTGGCTTGCCGGTATGGTTGAGAACAGGGGCAGACTGACTGCTGCTTGGGAAGGGGATGTGGGGGTTACCCACAGGGGACTGGGCAGACTCGTTTAAGGAATGGGGATGTACTGGGGGTGGAGTGGTCAGAGGGAAAGCGCCCAGGGCCTGGATGTTTCGCGGGATGACCGGCTCATTTGTGAGGGTCGTCGCTGGTATGGATGATGATGATTAGGGAGATGTAGTCGACGTAGACGGGGGGTCGGAGGGTGTCGCTGGACCTTCTTGCGTGGGAGGGTCCGGCAGAGGGCTGGTTGGATGTGTCGCCTTGTACTCTCTGATTACCTGTTCGGCATTCATCCCTGCCCCGAATAACCCTTGCATCTCGTGCCCGCCGGTAGAAGTCGGCAAGGTCCACACAAGCAGGGGATCGGGGGATGGTTGCAGGGGCGTTGCTGCTTGGATCTCCTCCAGTGGGATCAACCAGGGGATCCAGGAGGGGCGAGGAGGGGGCGGCACTGGACGATGGGGGGTAGGCAGTCAGGGTCACGAATATGGGGAGGGGCGTCGCTGGCCTAGGTGGAAACGCTCTTTCCACATCTTCATCGACTTCTGGGTTCTGAGCGAGGTCTGGTCCAGCTCTGAGGGCAGGCCCATGTCCTGCCCTGCACAGGAAGATGACATAGAATCTGTTGAAGAATGCGATGAAGGGGAGGAGACAGTCAATGATAACCTGGTAGTAGTAATACCAGAGGATATTGAGCAAGGCTAGGAGCCCTAGTTAACGGCAGGGATGGTGAGGATAGGCTTGGGGCAGTGGTCATACGGTCTTTTTCCTTCACGACAAGCGGGTAAGGAAAAGAGGGTGAGGAAGCCTCAAGCTAATTGTTAAACCCAACCTTCATGTGACTCTAACAATGACAAACAACCGGCTACTTCGCGTTCGAGTAAAACCGGTGCATCAATGAGCGTGAAGTCAAGGTAAGGTCTTGAGTCTTTGGCTTTTATGGTGAAGTTTCGAGTAAGTTGGTATGATTAACTTAGCTCGAGGCTGGGGTTTTACCAGCGAGAGCTCCTACTTAAATACATGTATCATATACTACTGTTGTACACTGTTTAGGCGCCGGTGTTTGGCCAGCAAGAAGAGTCCAGATGTCAGCTGGACCAGAGTCGTAATAGTACAATGAAAGAGAGTTCCAAACCGGGGCAAGGTAGCGAAGCGATAGGGAGACCGAATTTATATGAGTAAAGGATATAACTTCATGGACTGGCGTCTAGTGGTATATCTGGGGTTAGGGTTAGCATATGGTTTCTGACCTTCTGACTGACATACAGCAGGTCTTGTGCGTTGTTATTCGTGCCTGGCCTTTGATTTTCGTAGTTCCGGCATTAGACTGATGCCTTATTCATAGTGTCGGAGTTGAGAATACTCGTTGGAAATGACTGAGTACCGCCAAAGTATTGTGTGCATCGATGTCTTGACCTGGTTATGACAGCAATAACCAATTAATTCTGAAGTTGCCAAAGGGTGTTCATGCTGTGGAAATCATCAAATTGCTGTGATGAAGCCCCTATGATCACCAGATCAATGTTGAGAAGCTCTGCTCATGTGGCTGCACCTTTGCGCTTTGATGCATCAATGCCAGAGACATCGGCAATGCACTCTAGATCCTATTGTGGTAATGGTGGTGATGAGGTTTTCAGATGGTTTAGTGATCTCCGAACGTAAACTGGTGAATAGTTGTCGGATACTTCTGGAATATCGCCATGTGAAGAACCAAAATGGAAATAGTGGTGTCTCAGCCTTGTGTTGGTATTACAGAACAACTAGTTTTGTTCATAAGTCACTCCTTGGGTGTGTTGTTTGTTTGTGCACGAGCTTTCTGAGTACCTCCATACTCGTGTTGATTCCACCAGCAAAACACTATACATATTCAGTACTGGACGAATCAGGCTGTCCTACGTAGACTGGCTTGTCATCTTTGGAGGGGGACTCCTCTCTAGTCTCATGAGAAGTTACTACAGATTCCGACACTCTGAGTCGCCTTTGGTCTCTGTTATCTAGTCTGTTGTGTGTTGTAAAACTGGGAAACTGGATGGGAAAGAAACTGGGATGTGTAAAACATCGGTCGGTATTATGTCAGTATTAAATGAGCTCCTAATTGTCTCGGTATGGGTCTGTGCCAATGTTTCTGTGGCTATGGTGGTGCAATAGCGGGTCTCATCTTTATTTCTGGAAACCTCGGCTTTATCTGTGACCGATTCCTGTTCGCCCTAATTCCTATAAACTGTCAATCTCTGTCAAAACTATACTTTGTTTCCTTTGTCTGGTCCTATCTGTTGTCCTAAATCAATTGCTATAACTGGTCAGATGCCCTATTTCCTGCAAAGCTCAC
The DNA here is from genome assembly GCA_028551335.1 of Armillaria sp. CMW 4456. Classification (NCBI taxonomy): domain Eukaryota; kingdom Fungi; phylum Basidiomycota; class Agaricomycetes; order Agaricales; family Physalacriaceae; genus Armillaria; species Armillaria sp. CMW 4456. The sequence continues at coordinate 16,579 of JANDKJ010000523.1, read as the reverse complement.
AATAGAGCTGCCCTATATCTGTCAATCTGTCAATACTAAATCTGTTCAAAACCTATCCTTGCAAGGCGGAATCGCAATAGAGCTGCCCTATAACTATCCAATACTATTTGTCTGCTCTTGATGACCAAATGGGTTCAAGCCAATGTCTTCATGAAAATGAAACTGAAAACTAATCTCTCTTGTGAAATTGAAGCTATTCTTTCCTATAAAACTAAAAGAGGTGAGTACTGCATGGTTATCACTTACTAACACTGAGCAAATGCCAGTAATGAAGTAAAACAATGACGAGAGTCAAGGTTTTAAGTCGATAGATGGTCTGAAGTTCTCGGCTTTAACTACATCAAGCTAACCTTTGTGGCCTCGCTATTACAACTGTACTATCGGTATTGTCAAAGCTGGGTGAGTTACTGAGGTAAATGAACATGTGTGTATGTGGGGGAATGGAATTTGAGTGTAACTAGTGTAAGGTATGAAATTACCAGGTTTATATAGTAAGATATAAATGAAATGGCAGCCTCGTGGTATATCTGAAGGGCTATGCTTAGCATAAGTGTTTCTGACCTTCTGACTATACAGCAGGTCATGAACACCCTTTATTCCTGTCCCTCGTCATTCCATTATTCTTGCTTTGGCATTAGAAGATATCTATTATTTCCGCATCTTTATGTCCGAGATTGCACAAAGAAGGGATGCACAACCCTTTAGGTAGCAACCCTCTAAGTCCTGTGGTTATACAGCAATAACCAATCACTGGCCCTAAGTCCCCACTGATGTACTCACTGCAGAATCACAAATTGCTGTTGCTGAGCTCCTATAAGTGCTTCCCATCAATATTACTGGTCCGTGCTTGTGACTGTCACCTATGCGACTTGAAAATCAATATTGATGAAGGCACTTGCACCCTACTTGGACCTCTAATGGTTTAAGCTGGAATAAAACTGAGGAGATACGTGAAATTTATTGACGATAATATCCATAATGGCTTCATCACTCCCTCATGAAAACCCCCATGGAGCTCCAGTTCTCTTCATCAAGAAGAAATCTGGTGAACTTAGGCTCTGTGTAGATTTCCACAGCTTGAACAAAATAACCAAAAAAGACCATTATCCACTTCCTTTAATCTCTGATCTTCTTGACTCCACACGCTCTGCACACCTGTACACTAAACTCGACCTCCGCCACACCTACCACCTAGTCTGCATAGCTGAAGGAGATGAATGGAAAACTGCATTCCAGACACGTTATGGATCCTTTGAATGGCGTGTCATGCCATTCGGACTCACCAATGCCCCAGCAGCCTTCCAACGCTTCGTCAATGAAATCTTCTCCGACATGCTGGACGTATCTGTTGTTGTCTACCTTGATGACATCCTCATCTACTCCAATAACCCCGTGGAACACCATGAACACGTACGCGAAGTCCTACGCAGATTACGAGCTAATTCACTCTATTGCAAAGGATCCAAATGCGAGTTTCACCAGGATTCTGTGGAATATTTAGGCTACATCCTCTCTCCTGAAGGCTTACACATGGCTGAAGACAAAGTTAAAGCCATCATTGACTGGCTGGTACTGCAGAAGGTTAAAGATATCCAATCATTTCTTGGTTTTGCTAATTTTTACCATTGTTTTATCCATGAATATAGTGAAATTGTCTTGCCCTTAACTTGTCTCACCCATAAGGGTATTCCATGGAAATTCGACAATGACTGCCTGGCTGCATTTAATGAGCTCAAGCAGGCATTCACTCATGCTCCCATCCTTACCCACTGGATTCCCGACCACCAACTGGTTGTGGAAACCAACGCTTCTGACTATGCTATTGCTGCCATCCTCTCCATCTACCTCGAGGATGGTGATATCCACCCCATTTCCTTCCTGTCCCATAGTCTCCATGGAGCCGAACTCAATTACGATACCCATGATAAAGAGCTCCTAGCCATTTTTGAAGCCTTTAAATACTGGCATCATTACCTCGAAGGTTCCGTGGACCCCATTGATGTTGTCACTGACCACAAGAACCTCGAGTACTTCTCCACTACCAAGATTCTTACTCGACGACAAGTACGATGGTCCAAATTCCTTTCCCAGTTCAACCTGGTAATCCGGTTCTGACTGGGGAAACTAGGTGGAAAACCGGACGCACTCACTAGACGATGGGACGTCTACCCTAAAGAGGGGGATAGCCAATATGCCCAAGTCAATCCTCATAATTTCCATCCTGTGTTCACTCAAGAACAGCTCTCTGCCTCCCTCCGTGCTACCCTCCTGGAAGGTCTGGTACTCCGTGCTAGTGCTATCATGGATATTGATACCCTACACTCTGATATCAAGCAAGCACAACCCATGGATCCTGCGACCTCAGAAGGTTTCCGCCTCGCCTCTTCATCCAATCCCTCTCGGTGGTCCATGGACGAGTCAGGCATTCTATGCCTTGACAATCGCATATACATCCCAGACTCCACCGATCTCCATCTGCGTGTCCTCCAGAACCATCACAATCATATCCTGGCAGGTCATTTCGGCCAAAACCGCACCCTCAAGCTGGTCTGCCAGAATTATACCTGGCCACAGATGCATGAATTTGTTCACCACTATGTTAAATCCTGCACAACGTGTGGCTGCAATAAAACACCTAGACACCATCCATTTGGTTTGCTCAAACCCTTGCCTGTACCGTCTCGACCATGGGATTCCATCTCCATGGACTTCATTGAACAGCTCCCAGAATCCAATGGATTCACTGCCATCCTAGTAGTTGTTGACTGTGCAAGTAAGCAAGCCATATTCATTCCTACCCATGATACCATTAACTCCTCGGAACTCACCCAACTCTTTGTAACCCATGTCTTCTCCAAGCATGGTGTCCCCAACCACATCACCTCTGACTGTGGATCTGAATTTGTCTCCCAATTCACATGTGCCCTTGCTAAAGCCCTCGATATGGAGCTTCACTTTACCTCTGGATACCACCCAGAAGCCGATGGACAGACTGAACATGCAAACCAAACCCTGGAGCAGTACATCCATATCTACTGCTCTTACCAGCAAGACAACTGGGACACCCTCCTACCCATTGCCAAGTTTGCATACAATAATGCTCCAAACGCTTCCACCGGAATCTCTCCATTCTTCGCTAACAAGGGATACCACCCAAATATCACAGTACACCCTGAATGCGACATCGCTTCTGCCCAGGCCCATGAATTCATTGTCAACCTTGATGACCTTCACCAATTCCTCCGAGATGAAATTGCACAAGCCCAGTCTCACTACAAACTCCAGGCTGATAGATGATGGTCCCCAGCTCCAGACTTCAAAGTAGGTGATAAAGTCTATCTGAGTGCTAAACACATTAGGACCACTCGCCCTACTGCAAAATTTTCTGAGAAATTCCTCGGACCATTCGATATCATTGCCCAGCCTGGATCCCACTCCTTCACTCTCAAACTCCCTGCAGGACCTCCAATCCATCCACCCAGTATTCCATGTCTCCCAACTCGAACCCATCGAAACCAATACCATTCCCAATCGTGACCAACCTCCTCCTCCTCCAGTTGAAGTCGATGGTGAAGAGCAATATGAGATTGCCCAAATCCTCGATTCCAAGCTTGACCGTCGGTTCCGCTGCCCACTCCTGTATCGTGTCCAATGGTTAGGTTATGAAGGTACAGACGAAGAATTTGCTTGGATCCCTGCTACTGAATTTTCCACAGATGAGTACATTGAAGACTTTCACCATCGTTACCCAGACAAACCAGGCCCACTATCCAAGGTCACCATCCATAAAGCCACTCTCTGACATTCTCATCCTTGACTGTTCATTTCCCCATGGACTCTGTTCCTATCATTTCAAATTCAATTCTCAGAAACTATTGCAAATTCCTTTCCTAACCCAGAACAGCCCCTTTATTTCACTTCTGCATTTTTAGGGACTCCATGGATTCCACTCTGGCAATTTCAAATTAAATCCTGGAATTGTATTGCAAATTCAATTCCTAATTCAGAACGGACTCCGTTGGACTCTCTCATCCACTTCACCACCCTTAATCACATATTCCCAAGAAAATCCAAATAATATTGCCCTTCCGGGGTGCCAAGCAATAAACTACAAGTCCAAAATATTACAAGACTAGGAGCTGGGACCCATGGCTTCCACCATCTCGACATCACCCTGTTTCTCACCCTCCTCTTCCTCTTCCTCCTCTCCATTGTCCCCCTCGTTGCTCTCCTCCCCAGACTCCGTGGATACCACGACCAGATCATCCAAGGCCTCAACACCAATCCAGTCCCCTCCCGGCTTCATCTCCTCCCTCACCTCACCATCAGCCACTCCTTCATCCTCAGAGTCCACAACAAAGTAATCATCCAACCCTCTCAACAAGGCCTTCCAAAAGGCCCACTCGCTCTGGCGGCCCCCGACAGCATAAAATTCTGCCCTTGCCTTCTCAAAGGCCCTCACCACTTGCTTCGCCTTTTCAAGACCACCTTCACCAAAGATCCCAGACCACAGGCTCATGTTGGCCAACTCGAAAGGATCGCCACCAGAGAAAGTTTCTTCATCCACTACATGCTTCCTCCACACTTGTGCTACATCCTTATCAAGATGCATCCTCATTGCCCGGCAGAGAGCCTCGGGTGCTGCAGCCCCCAAATCCTTTAACTCCATTAGTGATGTGGCCCACTCTTTCTGGTGAAGCTCCAAGACATAATCCAGCAGGTACTCGATGTCATCGCCAGAGTGGTAGTCGTCGACCAAGTCATCGACACGGGCCCAGATGGCATCAACCTTTTGCTCTACTCGATCCAGCTGGGCCTCCATTCCATCCAACCTTGCTTGAAGCAACTCCAGCAACTCGACGATTCTTCCGGAGTCCACGGCCTCCACCTCAATGCCAAACACACACTTGGCCTTCCTCAGCTGACATCGCTCACATGACTGACCCTTCTTGATCATGCAGTGAGCACCCTCGGAGCGACACTTAACACAATGATCTGAAACAAGTCAGCTACAAGTCAAAAAGGAATCAAAGGAACACTTACCTCCTCTGGTAAATTCCACCCCATCCATCTTAACCTTCTTCTTAGGAGGCTTTTCCGATGGCCCCACAGACCCCTCTTCCTCGCTGCCAACAAAGGAAGCAGACTTCAGCTTCCTCTTCTTCCACCCCACGGCCTCCGATGGCATTTCCTTTCCCTTTGACTTTGAGACAGGACGCCTCCTCACCTCCACAACTGCCTTGGCCTTTCCCTTATCCACCTTCTCTGCGGCCTTTTTGTCTGCGGCCTTTTTGTCTGTGGCCTCCTTCTCCTTCCTCTCTTTCTCTGCCTTCTCTGCAGCCTCCCTCATCCTTTCCTCTTCCTCCCTCTTCTTCCGCTCCTCCTCCTCCCACTTAGCCTTTTCCGCTGCAAGCCGTTTCTCCTTGAACTCTGCCAACCTTTTATCCTGGCTTTCCTGCCTCTTTTTCTCCAAGGCTGCTTCTTGCTCAGCTTCTGCAGCCTTCATCCGCTCCAGCTTCCACTCTTCATGTTCCACTACTGCCTTCTTATAAGCCCCCACAGCCCTGCTCTGCTCTTCGTAATATGCTGTCAATTCCTCTTCATCCTTGAAAGTATCAAGCTTGGGGAAAGGAGGAACGACATAGGGCTCAGGAGTTTGAGAGTGGCGGTACTGTTGAGCAGACATGTTTGGCATCGAAAACCACAGCAGACTGGGAGATGATGATAGTTCAAGTTCAAGAGGAAAAAATCATGTGACACTCTGTCACCAATCCATGTGACAACCCTGGCCATCAGGATCAGCACTCTTGAGGGCAAGAATGCTAAGGGGGGGATACTGTAATGATCATGCTGTGGACCCCATCGACATTAACTGCAAGACCAATCGCATACACCAACCGGACTCCGCCGGCCTCTGCTCTCCATTCTTCCTTATCAAATTCCTTTTATATTTCAACTACTAATTTCACATAATTCATTTATCATATCCAGACTCCACTACAGTAGCGAATAGGTGTTACATCGGAGTCCACGGGTTTCCTCAACTCTTCTAGATGCAGACCATTCCAGACTCCTTACTCTAGACCCCGATTCCATGGACTCTGTTCTAGTATATAAACCATAACCCTAGTAGTACATACCTCAGTTCAAATATCATCTTGGTTCAGCCCAATACTCTCTCTCTCAGGCCTTCACACCTCATCCTCTAACTTCTACCATATTCCACGGACTCTGACTCTGTGGAACTAACCCTTACTCCAGTAGTATCAACTCCACAGACTCCATCTGCAATCCACTCTAGCCCTCGACCCAAGGGTGACGTTGCTAATAGCTTTGCCAAAGGCACACACACTCCACAGACTCCGCTACGTGCATTCCATCTTCTCTTCTATTGGCATGATCCTAACATGACCACATAATGGTAACACCCTGGAATCATGAAGACTAAAGAACTAATCCAATGCAACTTGGTGGCCAAACCTTGGAAGAGATATGTCAAGGGGTGTGAAGCTTGTCAGAGGACCAAAACCATCCACATGACCCAAACTGGCCCCACTTCACCCTCAATGACATCCTCAATTGAACCCTGGACTCACATCTCAGTGGACATGATGATGGGACTCCCAAAGTCAAATGGCACAATGCCATCCTTACTTAGTCATTGACCAATTCTCCAAACAGATTATACCAGTTGCATGCAACACTGACCTGTCATCCCAAGGATGGGCAAAGATCCTGTGAGACTGGAGTATACACAGATCATGGAATGCCCTCCAAGGTCATAAGTGACTGAGGACCCCAATTCATCTCCAGGTTTCTCAAGGACCTCTATCATTTGCTAAACATCAAAGGGAACCCCTCCATGGCCTATCACCCACAAACAGATAGGCAAACCAAGCATGTGAACCAAGAGGTCAAAAAGTATTTGCAACTCTTTGTGAATTGGCAACAGAATGACTGGGCCAACTGGCTACTGCTTGCAGCCTTTCAACACAATAACCAAGTCCACTCTGCCACTGGGAAGAGCCCCTTCTTTGTCAATCATGGGTGACACCCTCAGACAGTCTCCACTGACACCCAACAAGCTGAGCAAGTACCAGCTGCCAATTATTTTGCTGCCAAAATGAAGAAGATCCATGATGAAACCTGCATCACCCTCAAGAAGGTGGCCAACCAAATGAAGAAAGCATATGACTGCCACTGATGACCACCAAACCACTATCGAGTCAGCAATGAGGTCTGGCTCAACATGACAAACCTCCACCTACCTCACCTGAAGAAGAAGCTGGACGATAAAGGAGTCGGCCCCTTCACAATCACAAACATCATCGGGCAATCAGCATACAAGCTCAAACTACCTGAAATGTGGCGCATCCACCTGGTCTTCAATGAAAACCTCCTCACCTCTTACATCCCACCCAAGTACCCTTCACAAACTACAAACCCTCCACCACCACCAGACATAATCAATGATGAGGAAGAATATGAAATCGAATCAATTGTCAACAGCCATGAAAGACGAGTATGAGGGAAGCACAGACAGCCATCACAGATTGTCAAAGACTATCTAATCAAATGGAAGGGCTATTCAAATGAAGAAAACCAGTGGGTAAGAGAGGACACATTAGAACATGCACAAGAGGCCATAGACAACTTCCTAAAATCGCAACAACAAACAGGCACCATAACAGTCAGGACGACTGTCTTAACAAGGGGGTAATGTCATGATTTTAGCCCCTTTTTCAACCTTAACCCCAGTACCAACACCTTAGCTGCCTAATTGTTGATATGCTCCTCTCACTTGCCTAACACCATTTCACTCCTTCTTTCTTCCCCTACCAAATTTAGGACTCCCTTTATATGTACCAATACCTCTTGTCCAGGTGACATTCAGACTCTTCTTGCTGGCCAAACACCAGCACCTAAATAATGGACAACAGTAGTATACAAGTCATGTATTTAAGTAGGACAGCTCTTGCTGGTAAACCCCAGCCTCGAGCTAAGTTAATTCATACCAACTTATGCTGAACCAGCTCACTCTGCCAAAAGCCAAGACTAAAGACTTAGCCTTGTTGTCACACTAGCAAGTGATGCACCAGTGATATGCTGGGTATCAGGCTACCCATGAATTTTGCGAAAATCAAGCATTATTCATGATCTAGATGCTGTATTGAGAGCTATAGTGGAGACTTCACACTGATAGCTTACTACTAAATTGGTTGTTGAGTTAACTGGAGTCAAAATGGACACAGGGATGGTACCTGGATGGGCCAACTCTCTATGCCTTTGAATCAGAAGACTATTCCCCACCTAAACAGATGCACTAAGTCAAACCTAGGGTTCACAGCCATGACAGTAGACCAAACATGAAGTAAAACAAACATCTAGATCAATCTCTAAGTCTGCAAAACAAAAGATAACTTATGAAAAAGACCCCTACCAAAGTCAGGACAAAACCTAAGGTCATTGTCTATGATCTAGACCACCTGACAGCATTGCCCACAACCCTAGAAGATAAAAATAGGTGTACCAGGCATCGAGATGTTTGAAACAATCAATTTGCAACCACAGAATACAATCTCAGTACCCTTGATTGATCTAGAAGATCAACCGTCACCTCAGCAACTTGTGTGTTGCTGCAAGGAATGAATGAAGAAGCCATATGGCTCTCCAAAATTGAATAATGGAGGACCTACAGACCAGTAGGGCACTTCTAGATAATAGAATAAACCACAGGAGCTCCAAGACAATGAATAAACATCTTGGAATCATGCAATTCTTGGAAATACATGACTCATCATTTGTAAAATAAAGCTTGTATTGTACCATAATAATCTAGATATGAGACCCCTATACCTAGATGTAGAATACTATAAATTACTGCCATCTAGATGCATAACAGCAGGAAAGCATTTCCCCTCATTTGTGCTAGTGGCTCATAGCTACCAAGTCAAATAAAGGATTTTATAAGTGCATGTCCTCGACTGTGTGAATAAGTTTTACAAAGTCAACCAAGTGAAAAATATCGATCTAGATGAAGTAGAAAAGTAGAGAACTTAGAATTTGAACAATTGAAGAGTCTGTGTGCTCTAGAGTCTGCATACTCTTTGCAAGTCTGTGTACTTGAAGTCAGGATCTGTGTATCCTTTGTAGAAGTCTGTGTGCTTCTTTGTCTCAAGTCTGTGAACTTGTGTAGTCAGAGTCTGTGTGCTCTTTGTAGAACCAGTGTGTTCTTTGATTGTTTTGGTTTTAAAAGTGAATCTAGATCAGCTTTTTTAGTGCCTAGACGAAGTTATCCGAGTCTAAACAGCTCAAATATACCTATAAAAATCCCTTTGCACTTATACCTCGCTGTTGCAATAGTGTATCTTGTGTAAACATTTATAAAAGCCTTGAATAGAAGTTGAAGTTGAGACAGAACTATTAAATCTAGGTTAAGAGTGCTTCTACCATACTCCACCTCAAACTTAATTGGTGATTTTGAGTGTGTGTGTTAGAGTGAGAGATAGACTCTAGATTGACAATCTAGAGTCAGATCCCTTTTTGTGCACTGCCTGTCACTGAGCACATCACCAGGAATACTTGAATGTGAAGTAACCAGTTGTTTGTCATTGTTAGAAGTCACATGAAGGTTGGGTCTAACAATACCTTTTGTGATATCTCTTGAATACCTTCTTATTGAAGGATATCCATATGTTCTCCCATAATATGCATTTACTATATTACTTTACATATTATTGCTTACAATTCTTTTGAACTTACTTTTGATCATCAACTATTCCTAGTTCCTAGCTCCTATATGTACATTCAACTATACACATATATATAACTACTGTAGCTACTCAGATACCTCAGTCACTTTTGCTTCTGCTGTGCTGACTGAGGTATGCTTACTTTTATTATCTTCATTATCATGTGACTTACTCTCATTCATAGTTACTCATCCATATTCTTCTGTCAATAGGTACTGTGCTGTTAATACAGTTGCTTTTGCTTCTGCTGTGCCAACTGAGTTACTCATCCATATTCTTCTGTCAATAGGTTATGCTGCCCCATTGCCTATAAATCAGTCAGAGAAGAATACGCAGCAGAATTTTTGACTCACCTACCACACCAACTACCACACAAAAGACCAGACACCAAACACTGAGACAATGTCCTTGACGATGGGGATTACAATCCTACCTGACACCAATACACACTTCAATGGGAAGAACTACACTTCATGGAAACTCCAGATCACACAGCTGTTGAAAGCTAAGGGACTCTGGGGATACATTGAGGGAATGACAACCTGACCTACTGCACCAGGTAATACTACCACTACAACACCTACTACTGCACCATTGCCCCCTGACCCCACCCCATTTATTCTTCCACCCTGTCCTAATGAGTGGACATTTCATGATCAGCTTGCACACTTGCACATTGTTCTCAATATTATTGACCCTATTGGCCTTGGCATCAAGACTGATGGGTCTGTGAAGAAGTGTTGGGAATCAATTATTGTGGAACATGCCAAGAAGATGGATATGGCCTTGTCTGAATGGAGACTGCAATTAATGTGGTTAAATTCGATGGGAATTCTGATATTGATACCCACATTTCTGAGTTGCACACAAAGAGGCTTGCAGTGAATGACCTCCATGCTGTCCCACTCTCTGACCAAGAATTCTGAGGGATAATAATCTGCTCCATTCTACCCATGAATAACTGGATGCCCATCCTACCAAGCCTCTATCAGATGTCCTCATCAAGTGACATTATATCTCACCTACAGATGCATGCAGCAACACTATGTGCTGTGGGAAAGGGCCCATCACAATCCCAGGCACTTGCTGTGGGTACCTCTCCTACTGCTGTCCCTGCACACAGGTGTCACAATCCTGGTTGTAAGGCACAAGACAAGTCATGCCATACAACTGAGAACTGCTACTGGCCAGGGGGAGGAAAGGAGGGCCAGTTCCCACCTAATTTCAGTCAATCTCAGCATGCAAACCAGGCATCTGCGAACACATTGGCTGACCTGATGAGACACTTTGTCCTGGCTGCACAGTCAGCAGCATGTACAGATGTAGGGGAGAACAGAATTACTGTGGAAGATAATGAGACAGGAGAAACCATTTTTGAGTGGAATGCAACTGGATGTGACATGCCACCTATGAACAAAGATGAAGAAGACAATATCATCTGTGTGGGTGAACCTGGAGGATCAGCATTCATCACAATGACATTTGAGGGATGTACCCCATCTATAACCCTCACATTCATGGATTCTGGAGCCAGTGACTACTTCTTCAAGAATTGAGATGATTTCACTGAATACATGCCAGTTGTGTTTTGTACAGGATCATCCACCATTGAAGAAAGAGGAACCTTTGATATACTTGGAAAGGGTACCATCACAAAGACATTCAGGCTGGATGGAAAAGATATTAGACTGACATTTAAGAATGCATTGCACTCACCCTTGCTGGCTGCTAACCTGGTCTCTGTTAGTGCCTTGGACAAGGTGGGTCTTTCCACTGTATTCTCAGATAGCCATGCAACTGTGAAGGACAGGTTGGGAAAGGAGATTTTCACTGGTCATGGATCAGATGGGATGTATGTGTTAGATGCTGCCCCAACTCACCAAGTGATGTCATTGAGAGCCTCCCCTACATTGATGTGTAATTGGCATAGAAGCCTTGCACACATGAGTCCTGCAACAATCAATGAGATGGCCTCCAAGAACCTGGTTGATGGCCTTGAAATTACATCAGAACCACTACAAGGCATATGTCATGACTGTGTGGTGGCCAGGCATCTCTGCCACCCATTTGATGAGCCAACTGACCCAGACATTGAACCATTGGACCTTGTTGCCATTGACCTATGAGGGCCATTGTGAACTGCATCACCCAATGGGAAGAAATACTTGATGATTATCGTGGACAGTGGGACATCCTACAAAGTGGGGGAATTTTTAGCAGACAAGATGGATGAGATGATGTTGGGTGCATTCAACCAGTACCATCTTATAGCCAAAACCCAGACCAGCAATAAAGTGAAGCAAGTATGTGTGGACCATGCATTTGTGGGGGAGAAGTGGACTAAATATTGTGGTGATCATGGCATAATCCTGGAGTTAACAGCCCCCTACTCATCTATGCAAAATGGTCTTGCTGAACATGCACTTTGAACCACAATGGAAGATACTCGAGCCCTATTGAGTGATTCATGCCTACCAGACAGGTTTTGGGCAGAGGCAGCATCAATGTCAATCTTCACATGGAATTTTGCTTCCTCAAGATGCCACCCTGGAGTGGTACCAGCAGAAGCATTCTTGAGACAGTGCCAAGACATCTTGTACCTCAGGATATTCAGTTCTCCTTGTTGGGCAAAGAAACCAACATTGAGTGGGGCATTAGTTGATGGAGGCAGCAAGTTGGATGACCGATTGGTCTGGTGTACATTCTTAGGGTATTCAGGGTCAAACTACCACATGCTTGATTGATCTGGCCACATGTTCGTTTCTCATGACATCATATTTGATGAAGGTTGTGCCCATTGTGGGAATGGCTTTGATGACCTAGTAAACGAGACATTAATCACTCAGACTGGATCCACAAATGATGTACCTGTGGCTACTACAAATTCTGCACCTGATACCCCTGCTGCTACTGATGTGATGCCCCAATCTATGATCTGGAGGTCACAATGACTGATGAGACTGAGTGCCGGTGCTACAGAATCTATGCTATCTGGGAAACAAGAAGCTGAGGTGTGTGAGAACAGTGTTGACTGGGCTACTGATACTGCAATTCTCCATGCATCCATGGCCTCTGGAAACTCAGACCCTGATTCCTACATTCCACACAACTACAAGGATGCCTTGAGGGTTGACACTGCTTGGTGGACTGCAACAATGGATGTTGAGTATAGTATGCACATGGCTAAACATACATGGGACCTTGTAGAGAAACCTGATGGAGCAAACATGATGGGGAGCATGTGGGTATATGATGTGAAGAAGGATGGTGATGGTAATTGGATCTGGGATAAGGCTAGAATTATCAGAAAGAGCTATACACAGCAATACAGGATCAATTACAATGATACTTGGGCAGCTGTCACCCACCTCAAGTCTGTATGCATGTCTGCTGCAGTTGCTGTGAATCTCAACCTCGTAGTCTGGCAGATCAACTTTGTCTCAGCCTACCTAAACAGTGAGACTAAGGAGGACATCTATATGTCTCAACCTCCTGGCTACATCATCAAGGGACAGAAGGACAAGGTTTGCAAGCTAGTACACACCATTTATGGTATGATGCAGGGTGGCCATGACTGGTTCAAAACCCTGAGGAAGACCTATGAAGATCTGGGCTACTGTGCATCCAAGGCTGACCCATGTGTCAGAATGATTGGCAAACCTGGCAGCAAGTACACCATCACAGACACATATATGGACAATGTGTGGGGAGCATCATCGAGTATGGAAGAAGCTGTGAAGAGAAAAGAGGAGTTGAGGGCAAAATGGGAACTCAATGACATGGGGGAGACACACAACTTTCTGGGAATGAGGATGGAGCAGGATCTCAAGGCTGGAACAATTACATTCTTGCAATGACCATACTGGGAAAACATGCTCACTGACTTTGATCTTTGACAGCTCACCATCAGATCAACCCCATTACCAGTTGGAATTGTCCTAGATGCCTTACAATCACCCACCACACATAGTGAGAAGAAAGAAATGGAATGCTTCCCTTACAGGCAACTATTGGGCCAAGTAATGTAGGGCCAGCTGGCAACCCATCTGGACTTACGTTTCCCAGTCTCCCTTTTTGCTTGTTTCCAATCCAATCCTGGTCATGAGCATTGGAAGGCTCTCCTCCACATTATTGGCTATATAAAAGGCACCATGGACTATGGCCTTGTCTATTTGCATGATCAACCACTTACTCCCATCAGATTTGTTGATGCTGACTATGCAGGATGTCGTGATACTTCAAGGTCAACCTCCAGCTATGTGTTCACAATGTCTGGCAGTCCCATATGTTGGAGTTTGAAGCGTCAAGCAACTGTTGCACTATCCACAGTTGAGGCCGAATACATCTCCCTCACATGTGCTGCCCAACAAATGATATGGATCATGTCATGGATGGATGAGGCTTCACTACCCCAGCAATGCCCCAGTATGCTCTACAGCAACAACCAGGGATCTATTGCTCTGACAATGAACATGAAGTCACATCAGAAAGTCAAGCACATATGGATTTGTGAACACTATATCTAGGAGCTTGTCAAAAATGGTGATGATGAGCCTCAGGGCTCTGTATGCTCCAATTTCATGGATTTATCCCTCCAGCAGCCTTTCACCAAACCAAACATTCCACACAAACCCATATATACTTTATTGGGGGTTTCCAATGTTTTCCTGACCTTAATGACTCAATTTCAAGGCTATACTGCTAATTTCAACTTATCTCCTCAGCTTTAAATCAGCCTAAACCATTAGAGGCAATAGGGCACAATACCAACATCAGTGGCATTAGCACATCAAGTTGCATAGGTGCAGTCATGAGCATGGACCAGTAATATTGATGGCCCAGCCTTATAGGGGCTCAGTAATAGCAATTTGTCAATTTCCACAGCAAGTACACTCAGTGGGGACTTAGGGCTAATAATTGGTTATTGCTGTATAACCACAGGACTTAGATGCACATGCTACTTAAAGGGTACTCATCCCTTTTTGGCATTTATCAGCAGCATAAAGACAACAAATGTGGAATGGTTCTAATGCCAGAGCAAGAAAATTAAAGATGACAACATGAAAAAGGCAACATTCATGACCTGCTGTATAGTCAGAAGGTCAGAAACACATATGCTAATGCATAGCTCTTCAGATATACCACAAGGATGCCATTTATTTATATCTTACTATATAAACCCGGTAATTTCATACTGTACACTAGTTACTCTCTCTATTCTGTTCCCCCCACATACACACATCAATTTGTTTACCTCAGTAACTCACCCAGCTTCGACAATACCAATAGCACATGTTTAATAGTGATTTTTTTTGCCACAAAGCCAAGCTTAAAGTAGTTAAAGCCGAGACACTTCACAATCACCCATTGACTTAAAACATCAACTCTCATCATTGTTTTACTTCATTACTGGCATTTGCTTGGTGTTAGTAAGTGATAATCATGTAGTACTCACCTCTTTTAGTTTTATAGGAAAGGATTAGTTTCATTTTCACAAGACATTAGCAAACCCATTGGGGTGTCAAGAGCAGATGAATAGTATTGGATAGTTATAGGGCAGCTCTATTGCAAGCATTGCAAGGATAGGTTTTGAACAGATTTTAGTATTGACAAATTGACAGATATAGGGCAGCTCTAGTGTGAGCTTGGCAGGAAATAGTATTGACCAGTTATAGGAATTGATTTGACAAGAGATAGGACCAGACAAAGGAAACAAAGTATAGTTTTGACAAAGATTGACAGTTTATAGGAATTAAGACAAAAAGAATTGTCACAGATAAAGCTGAGGAACCCAGAAATAAAGACGAGACCCACTATTGCACTGCCATAGCCACAGAAACATCAACACAGACCCCTACTGAGACAATTAGGAGTTCATTTAATACTGACATAATACCAGTAGCCATTTTACATATCCCAGTTCCCTTCCCATCCAGCTTCCCAGTTTTACAACACACACTAGACCAGATAACAGAGACCAAAGGTGACTCAGAGCATTGGAATCTGTAGTAACTTCTCATGAGACTAGAGAGAAGTCCCACAACAAAGATGACAAGCCAGTCAATGTAGGACAGCCTGATTCATCCAGTCCCAAATATACATAGTGTTTTGCTGGTGGAATCAACATGAGTATGGAAGTACTCAGAAAGCTTGCACACAAACATACAACACACCTGAGGAGTGACTTACGAACAAAACTAGTTGTTCTGTAATACTGACACAAAGCTGAGATACCACTATTTCCATTTTGGTTCTTTATACTGCAATATTCCAGAAGTATCTGACAACTATTCACCAGTTTACATTCAGAGATCACTAAAGCATCTGACCACCTCATCAGCAACTTACAGGTTGAGTTTGTCAGGGGAAACTCAAATTCCATGGATTTATTTACCAAGCCATTACCTTGAGACACACATAATGGATATCTAAGCAACCTTGGTATTGTCCCAGTGGTATAGTTTGGATATGGGGAAGTATTGAAGGATATCCATATGTTCTCCCATAATATGCATTTACTATATTACTTTACATATTATCACTTACAATTCTTTTGAACTTATTTTTGATCATCAATCATTCCTAGTTCCTAGCTCCTATACATATATTCAACTATACACATATATATAACTACCATAGCTACCTGGATACCTCAGTCACTTTTGCTTCTGCTGCACCAACTGAGTTACTCATCCATATTCTTCTGTCAATACTTCTCAAGTACCAGGATCCTGGAGGAGATCAAAATCAGAAAGGAAGGCATATTCAACCACCTCTTCCCATTGCAGTTTTGCATAAGGTGGATCCAAGGCCTGAGCAGCATTGTT